>VWZF01005177.1:2229166-2338876 GCA_013396755.1 Sclerurus mexicanus | reverse complement strand
GCGGGGCTGGGCGCCGAGCACAGCCCGGACCTGCACTTCAAAATGAGCAAGAAGATCGCCCAGCTGACCAAGGTGAGGGGGGCGCGCCGGGTCTGCCGCCGCCTCCGGGTGCCTTCGTGCTCCGCTGTGTCTTCGCCGCTCGCCGTCATCACACGGGCAGAGACGGGCCTGGAGCGGGGCTGGCGCTCGGGGTCCGTGGCACATCCGGGCGGGATGCGGGCGCGTTCGTGCCCCGGGGCGGCCGCCTTGCCCCGGGGAGCATCCCGGTTCCCCGGGGCCCGGGAGCTTGCCGTGCCCGCGGGGGGAACTCCGGCGGAGCGGGAGGCGGGCGCTCCCGGGAGGTACCGCAGGACCGGCCCCGCTGGATGGGTCCGAATCCCGCCCAGGTATCCCTCTCTGTGGGAGCGGGTCCCTGGCTGCTGGGCTGGTAGCTGATGTTTATGCTGTGAAAATTGTAGCTTCTCTTCTAGCTCTTTTGTAAGCCCTTCTCCGGGTGTCTTCAGATGGAGAAATTCGAGGGATGCTTGCTGAAGTGCTGTTATTTAAGGTGTCTGGTAATAGCTTCAATGCTTTAGATGGTGAGGGCCAAGCGTGAGAAAATCTCTGGTCTGGTATTGCTGATTGAACAGATTTCATTATGTCATCCCCCACCTAGGACATTTTATCTTTGATAGAGCCTGAGGTCAAGCTGCGAGGTGTTTTTGTAAGGTAGGTCAGGTAAGGCTGACGGCCCCCATGTTTCAGATGTGATTATAGCTGTGATTTACTTAGAATAATTTAAGAGAATGCTTTGATGCTTTGATCTCTTGTATGATGCTCAAGCTGTAAGTGAATAGTATTGTTTAGGAAATGAGGAGCAGAATATCTTTTTTAAAGTAAAAGCATAAGAAGTCATTTCTTTCAGGAATTACGTAGCTAAAACATTAAAAGGTAATTTAAAAGCACTGTGGAAACTGCCAGTATTCTTCAAATGTATGCTAAAATGGATGAAGGTGACATTTCATTGGAACTAAGAATGAAGGCTGCTGGCAGTCTCACAGCAGAGACAGTTCATATTTATGTACAGTCAATGCACCATCGACCAGTTAAAAATAGTATTTATCATGGCACACTGTGCACCTTCATATGTTGGAAAACTGATGACTGAGGGGTATGTTGTCTTTGAATTCAGAGTCAATTTTCTTTCTGTGTTAATATCCGTGGAATTCTAATTTCGTAAGGAGAAAAGTTGAATTAAAATAAGCTGAGGAATCTCCTTGGTTTTACTCCATGTGAATACAAATCACAAATTAAAACATTAAAGGTATAGCTACAGACTTGTGCTCCCTGAAAGGTGCAGAAAACACCTGGAGACCATAATGTGTGTTAGGCTTACTTTAAGGCCTAGTGCATATGCAAAGTAATACTTTCAAAGACTAATTTGTGTGTGTATCTTTGATCTACTTCCCTTACTTTCTCTAGGCAATTACCCAGCAGTTTATTTCAGAAACAGCATTCCACTTCTGTTCTGTAGTCATTTGTGTATACCCATGAGTTCCACATCACTAGGCATGTGCCCTGTGCCCTTTCAGTTATTATGTGTCAGATGAGGTGCATGTGAGTTAAATATGGATTTAAATGGATGGTGATGAAATATTTTGAACTTCTGTATTATAAAACAAGAAAAGAGTGAAAGTAATTTTTTTAGTACAATTTTCCGGTATCATTTTTTTAATGACCCCTACTGAGTTCATCTAAAACTCATATGTTGTGTGCATGTCTGGCCTCTCAAAGACTTCAGAGTAGTGCACATGAAAGCTATGAGTTGTCTTTTGCTTGTGTATTTAAAATAATTGCAAACTATCTGCTTGTACAAGGATTTTACAAGTGAATCAGATTTTTGCAGGACTGGAATCTTGTATGTGTTTCCTAGTGACTTGCAGATTTTGGCAATGTTTTAGTTTGTGTTTCTGTCCTGTTTTCAAGTTTTAGAGAGAAAACTTGGAAAATCAGCTGATCTTTCCATTGAGTAGAGACCTGGAGTGAATAATAGTATTTTTAGCTATAAACCAGAATGTATATAAAAATACTTCTATTGCATTTATTGCAACAGTAAAATTAAGACATTAAAGATTAAGGTTAAAAGTATAAGATTCATTTCATTGAGGTACAGGTGCACCTTTTGACAGTTTTGTAGTTGGAGGGCTCAGGTGCTACATTTCTGTTTGTTACTTGACCTGTCAGAAAGAGAGGCTTAAAAGAAGTGTAGGAACTTCTGGGTAATGTATAATCTGCCTTTTGTCCTGCTCTAGAATCTGAAGGCTGATTTGATAGCTGGCTGCAGAAATGAATCTTGAGAAGAGACTCAAGCTACAGGGGTAAAATATAAGCATGACACTTAATTTCTTGATATCAGAATTAACTGTCAGAGAAGAATTAACTTCACTTTGCAGAAGATTTCTTGAAGTAAGTTGTTGCAAAAAAGATTTGAGGGTATTTTCTGTTAAGATCTTCTGACCAAATTCTGTTGTTCTAGCTTTCTCAAGTGCTTACTAGTATATGTGTATAGAATTTCTCTTCAGTAATTTAGGAACTTATTTTTAGGAATGCCACTTCTTAACTGTGCTTCTCAAGTTCTTTAATATCTTATATATAAGATACTTCTCACACACCTTTCAACTTTTCCCTGTTTATTGATTATTTTGACTTCTAACTCTCCTCGAAGAGTGCCTTGAAGATATTAACTCTTTCTGTGGATTTAGACCTGATGTCAGGTGCTTTACCAGGTCAAAACAGGCCCACTAATATATTATAGTTCAAGGAGATCCAAATATCCATTGTTAAAGGAATACACAGTTAAGTTATCCGGACAGCTTCTGTCTTCTGACAAAAGAAATGTGACTCAATAGTTTATTTTTGCTTATCCTTGTACAGTTTGAATTATGAGCTATGAGTAGGAGCAGAAGAAAATGCTTTCCCCACAAAAGATGCAGGTCACTCGGGAATTAAATGTAAAATTCCGAAATTACAATTGCTCCGTTACATTTTTGCATTACTTGGAGAGAATCTGATGTTTTAGTCAAAACAATACAGGAACACAAAGTAAAAGGTGAAATTTGTTTAATAAGTGGATTTAATCGGTAATTCAGAGTGAGGTGAAACAAGGTACGAATGAATTTCACTAAGCACAACACTTCTGAAGTGTTTAACTATATTTTTACTTTAGGGCCAGAGAGACTTACTTGTTTTAGCTTTAATGTGCTTAATTCACAGGGGAAGTTAAAACAAGTGGTAGGAAATGCAGCTTTAAAAATAAGATGATACTTCATGTCATGTTCAAAGACTGCAGTAAATTGTAACTGAAGCAGTTTTAGGTCTTTCTCTTCAGTATAAGCTCCTTATTTTCAGGCGTTTTGAAAGATCTGTGTACCAGTTTGGGATAAAGTAGCATCTGACACAAAGATTAAAGCCAACAAGAAATAAACTGCATTTATGAGATTGCATATATACTTATGTACTACTGCATGCAGGAGTGCCAATGCAGTGTTGAATTATGCCTGCTGCAGATGAAAATATGCATATATATTTAATTAGTTTGCATAAGACAACTGGAATAGAAACAAAAAGCAAGCTGCTGCTATGCTTGCATCAATAACAGAGAATGACACTAGTTTTTACTGTTGCCAGAAGAATTCAAATGGCTTGGTCTTGGTTTTGTTGCCATTGTATTTTGTTCCAGGATTGCTTTTTTGTGGAGGGGGTTTTGGGTTTTTTTATGATGTAATTTGTAGCTTGAACATTTGTGATTGAGAAATCCATATCCTAAATGTGTCTGCAGAGTCTGTTGTGCAAGCTTTGTGACATCAATATAAATCTTTGACTTTACGGAATAACTGCATGCTCTGTTCTGGGATTATAAAATGAGAATCTTAAGTATTGGTTTGGTTGTATCATATTAGTTGCAGAAATTTTGCATGAACTGGAGCAGCTCTAAAGAGAAAGAAACTTGGGAGTCTTGGTGAGAAACTCAGTATGACCTGGCAATGTGTTCTTGCAGCCCAGAAAACCAACACAGTGTCCTGGGCTGCATCAAGAGAACCTTGACCAACAGGTTGAGGGAGGTGATTGATGCTCCCCCTCTACTTTGCTCTCCTGAGACAGCACCCAGAGTGCTGTGTTCAGCGCTGGAGTCCCCAGCAGAGCAAAGACATGGACTTGCTGGAGCAGTCCAGAGGAGGGCCCCAAGGACTATCGAAGGGCTGGAGCACCTCTCTTAAGAAAATGTGCTGAGAGAGCTGGGGTTGTTCAGCCTGCAGAAGAGAAGGCTTCGTGGATAACCTCTAGCAGCCTTCTAAAGGCTCCTGGAGAGGGACTTTTGACAAGGGCATATAGTGATAAGACAGAGGGAAATGACTTTAAATAGAAAGAGGATAGATTTAGATTAGCTGTTAGAAAGAAATTCTTTCCTGTGAGGGTGGTGAGGCACTGGAACAGGTTGCCCAGAGAAGTTTGGATGCCCCATCCCTCGACGGTATTTTGAACAATCTGATCTTGTGAAAGATGTCCCTGCCCATGACAGGGGTGTTGGAACTGGACAGTCTTTAAGGTCTCTTCCAACCCAAACCATTGTATGATTCTGGAAGAAGGGTCTGTAAGTGCCATGCACCCTACAGTTATAATTTCTGCCTATTTAATAAAAAGAAAAGCTGTACAAAATTCCAGTGTTTTTCCTTGGTACATGCTTAGAGCTGAATGGTTCAATCCTGGAAAGGTTCCAAAAACTCAGTTCAAAGACTAAGGCAACAAAGTTATCCAAGGCATGTCATACTTGAGTAAGCAAGAAACTAGAATCTGGGATTCTTGAGAGGAGACTTCTGTTCTCAACTCTTCCAACCATTTCTTGTCTAAATTTGGGAAACTGATTTAAAAAAAAAACATTTCTCCTTTGGTTTTCTTTGTTGTCCTATGTTAGATGTACTTGCATAATAGACATTAATGTTGTAGTAAACCCAATGAGTTGCTGGGGGATGTAAATTCATTTCAAAAAATAAGGTGCAAATTTGATAAGGTTTAATTCAGATACTTGTATTTCTTATTGTGTGTACTCTTCATCTGAGATGGTTAAAGGTCTCCCTCAGCTATTGCAGAATGCTGCTCTTTGAAAATAAGAGCTGTAAGGTTTAACTTATATTAATGATTCTTTACAAAATGTTTCCAGTGAAACTTTGTCAGTTTTTATTTGGAAGTATTTTGCCTCAGGGAACAAAACAACTAAACCTCTTGCAGAAGGTTCATTGTGCATAGGATTATAAGAAAACTGAAAAAATTGCCCTTAAAAATGGGGAAGAAATGAGAATCTAAAAATCCCTGTAGAACTGTTTTGATGTTAGCTGTCTTCATGTGGTAGTTGATGCCATTAACAGTTTTGTAAAAACTTTGGATTTAGCTTTTTAAGCAGCCTTATGTCATCTCTCCAATGTGTGTTAACATTGGCAGTAGGCCAGTATTTGCTAACAGTTCTAGGATTGCTTGAAAAGAACTGAAATTGTGAGGCGGGTGTGATTTTACTACATATTTTAATGTCAGTATTTTTTCATATGCTTCTGACTGGTGATGTTGAAATAAATGTTACGTTATTACATTAAAAAACGGTTTTCAAGGACTAAAAGATATGAAAATGTAATACTAGATATTCAATTAATTTACATTTCTCTGGAGATATTTAATTTTGTTTTGTGTTAATTATTCCAAACATAGCTGAATTAAGTCTTCTAAGATGGGAGAGACTGAAGGTAGAACTGAGAAATTTAGACACAATATTTCTTAAGCAAGTATCTTAAGATTTTTCTTTTTTAAATCATGCCAGTGTAGTCTCTCCATCTTCCCTGTCAAACTCTTTCCACATGATGTCCTGACTGTGTCCTTATTCTGCAGTAATTATGGCCTTAGCAATGAATATTTACAGAAGAAAAGTTTTCTGTACCCATTAAGATACAAACAACAAAGATGAAACTGGGTAAAAATGTCATGTCTTTAAATATCCTTAAATATCCTTAAATATCCTGGTATAATTCAGACAGAAGACTTAAGTAGAACTTTCAGGGTCTCAATATCTTCTTCAGACCCTCAGTAAAATCATCAGTTATTGTCTCTGTCTGAATACTTGCTAGCTGATGTAACAAGAATTGCTTTAAAGCAGCTGTGGCTTCTAACTTAGACCTGAAGAGGTCTTTCTTACCTGCAGTGTTTTGTAGGACAAAAATTATGGAATTGAGTGTTTTAGTTAATATGCTCTTTGTCTCTGAAAGAAGAGATCAGGCATCTTTAAAAAAGAAAAGGTAAAAAAAAAAAAAAAGTTGACAGTCCGGATACAACAACATTTAGGAACTCTTATTTAATGCTGTAATTTCCCAATCAGGACTAATTGAAACAAGTTAATTACTCTGATACTTAGAAGACCTCAGGACCATATGTCTCTCAAATGGTTCTTCCATTCATTATCATTGCAAACTTAAGAGGTAAGACTGATATGTTCTGTGTGAATCTGATATGGGTACATTTTAGAGCTCAGTGTTGTGATATGTGTGAATTAGGTCAATGACTTTACACTCTTTTATCACAAGACATCAAGAAGAAAGAAATAGGACAAGAATGAAATACTTTTAATATTGAAAAAAATACTCAAATGAAATTCCTTTACTCTCCACCCACACACGTTTAATGGTTGACTAGTAACTTGGAGTTCTGAGACCACAGCTTAGTGTTTTAAAGATATTTTTTCTGTATGTGTGTGTAATTGAAAGTGTGATGTTGTTGAAAAATTGTCTGATCACACATTCACGTAAGCTACTAGTCTAAAATGCCTCTTTACTATGCTTGTACATATGTCAGCTTCTCTGAGATCATTTTGGTTTCAGGGTTTTTTCTCCACATTTTACAATAACCCAAAAGAGTTATCGATATGAAGCGACAAATAAAGTGGGCGAGAGGATGAATAATATGACCTGGCACCTAGGAACATAGTTGAGTGGTGGATTTGGAAGTGTTAGGTTTACAGTTGGACCTGATGATCTTAAAGATCGTTCCAGCTTAAATCACTCTATGATTTTATATGTATCCTCTTGTTTATTCTTATTCACTGCTACAATAAATATAGAGTTATAAGGAACTGGAAAACTGTTAGATGTGCTGCTCTGGTGTGTACTTCAGCTGTTAAATATGATACATCAGCACAATAAGGATATTTAAAGAAAAACCTGAAAGACAGAGATTTTAGTACAAAGTTCCATGTTATTAACATGTCCCAATTTAAAAACTAAATAGGAAAGAACATGCAGGTCATAAATGAAACCTGATATTGCAACATCCATGAAATTTAAAATCTGTCATCCTTTAGTTGTCTTTATATAGGATGATATAAACCTTATGAAAAAAATATTTTGAATTTATTTTGATTTTGAGTTTTGTTGTTATTGCTGTTTCTAGCTTAGTAGTGCATTAGGAAAGAAGGCTTTTGCATTTTTACTGATTTAGATAAGATGAATAATGTGCCAGTTCAGAATTAATGTAATACTGAAATGCTTTCCTCCGGATGCAAAAGTTGTAAAGTGGAGAGTCTTTTATGTGTATTTGGAAAATGAAATCGATGGTTGAACTCTCTGTAACTGTACAAGGTATTTATAAATTAATTTTTCTGTGCAATTGTAAATTAGGACTTTGAAGTACTCACTTCTGCAAGGAGTTTTGATTTGACAAGTCTCAAAGTGTATCAACAGAAGACAGTCTGGATTGGGGGGAGTTGTGTTTTTTTGTGTTGTTGCTTGTTGTTGTTGTTTGGGGGTTTTGTTTCCTTTTTTGTTTGGTTGGTATCTGAAATGCCATGAATGTGCCAAGTTGTTTCAAAATGCTGAGACTTACCACTTCTTTAGAGGAAGACAGATTGCAATTTAATCTTAGACATAGTGGTTTTGTAATGTCTTCAAATGTGGTAAAGCTGTATTTAGCAACAGTGTTGTTTGTATGTTTGAATAATTATGGGTCATCATGCAACCTGTTGGTCACACATACTTTATTTTTTTAATGTCTAGAAGTACAGTTAGAGGCTTACTGCATCTAACACACATGCAGAAGCATCACTTGTCATAAGTCATTGAATTGGTACAGCAACTTTTAGCCTTAAGTAGCTTCTAAGCACTGAAATTATTTCAATATCTCATTTGCTGAACTCAGGCTTTGTCTTTAATAAAAACAGTGATTTTGTCAATGGTATTACTGTTTCACCCTTCCAATTCTCCGTTAAAAGCTCTATTCTCCTTTGAATTCTGTTGAGGAGGAGAGCATTACCTTACATAGTCACTACGGTATATTTTTCTTACTGTTTGCAGACTTACTGCTAAATAAACCCAGCAAATCTCAACGTAACGTTATGAAATCAGATGTGTATGTCTCTTGGCTGATATAAGTGTGGCAGTAGTAAGTCAGGCTACTATGTATTCTTCTAATGACTGATGTCATACCAGTAACCAAAGGCATTGCGTTCCAAAAATAACCAGAAGAAACAAAAACAATCCACAGCTATTCACCATCTTGTCCTACTTAATGCATATTACCTGGTTCTGTTTCCTCAGTCAGGCTCTAACTGAATCTAGAAGGCTAGGAGGAAGAACAACCTTTTGCTGATGTTGACAGTTGGCTAGGCTCAAAATGACAGCTTTTAAAAATAGCTACTGTTAAAAAGTTCATGAAGTCCTTCTTGTTCAAGATGCTGCCATTAAATGAAAGACAACCTTTCAGGTCGAAGAAGTAGTGTGAGGTGAATGTATGATCTACTTACTTTCTATTTTCATTTTTGTGAGATTCATCTTTCCAACCAGTTTCCTAAAATTTAATTTCTAGAAAGCTGAACTGTAATGTGTTCAGAAAACAGGTGAGCTATAATCCTAAGATTTTTAATTGAACAGTGTTTTTGCTCAAGACATGACTGAAAAGCTATAACTTTTAGTAAAGAGTGTTTGACACTGCCTTCTCAGATCTAGTATTTTGCAGTATGGATGCTGATGTGTTTGGATAGGTTGTACTAAAATGTATTTCAGTAATCTTTTGTGACTGTCCTTATAAAATTTGACAAATTAAAATTATTTCTGCAATAAATATTAAAGAAAAGGACTTGATTTTTTTTTTTATTTTAACTGCTTTGTGATTTTAAGTTTAGGTTTCACACTTAAAATATAGTTTATTGTAGCTGGTAGTAATAAGTAATCAGTTATATGTTTATAGGCTAAAAAAAGTGGAACACCTTGGAAATCTATGTATGTTTCTCTTCTCAACATTAACCTGTATAGTCAACATATAATTTATTTATTAAAAAAAATATTTTTTGGGTTCATGCCATGGAATGGTAGAAGTTTATTTGAAATTTCTGATCCATTATTTTAGTTGAGTTGTTCACTAGTTTTCTGTGTTGTATCTAATATTATAGTGTTGACTTAGAGTTCCATTAAATTCCTATGCCATAGAATTCAGTCAGACCTTTTTTCCTCCCCTCTTTTTTTTCTTTTAAAAACATATGTCCTTTTGCTTTATGCTGAGACTGGACTTTGACACAAAGATCCATTTACATGCTCATTGAGTTGACCTGGGAATGTTCTTTGGCCATTCTTTCTATTTCCATGATTCTTGTCTTGACTTTATTTTCGTGCTCTGCTTCACACTTTGTGAATGGACCACACTGTGATTCGAAAAGATATACATGCAATTTAGTGTATTAGGGATATTCTGTTTTACCTCCAAATACCTAATGCCAGAGACCGTAATTCTTACCATAAATGTTTGGGCAGGCACTGCAGCACTAATGAGTACCTCTGCACCTTCTGTATAAGTGAAGAGCCTGAAGCAAGTTTAGCTTCTCTTCGTTTGCATTCTTTTTCATAGCTATGAGTTGATACTCTGGGATAAACTAGATTTCAAATCTCAGATTGCTGGGGTTTTGGTTTTTTATGAAAAAGCTGTTTGTGTAATAGATGATTTTCCTCTAATGGAAATTTTAAAATGTTTTGAGTTGGGGTTTTGTTGTTGTTGTTTTGTTTGTCTTTTCTTTGTGTGTGGTTTTGTTTGTTTTTTTAATGGACTTATGCTCACTGGTCCTGAGGGAAACTAAATTTCCTGCTTTCAAAAAACTGTTAATTTGGCAAAATCAGGACAGACGTAACATGCCTCTTCACTATAGGATATCAAAAAAAGTTACATGCTGAGCATAAACTGTGGCTTCTATATGTGCCTATATGAATCTTTTGTAAATGTGGTCCCTTAAAGAAAACCGTATTAAAGTCCTGACTCACATGCTATATTCGACTCTAGATTTGCTATTAATCTTTAACCTTGTCTGTTCTTATGTATAGAAGATGGATTCTTATAGAAAAAGGAAGAATTTGCTTAAGGCTGCAAAAAGAAATCAAGAAAGTTCTCTGGTCTGGGAAGCATAAAAACAGACTAGCTTTATCAAAGAATTGAGAGTAGTCTGAAGTTTATCTACAAGAGCTGATTGACCTATATACTTCAGTGAAGTCTGTGGCTCTGTGTGCTCTTCGTGGAAGACTTGTGAGGCTCTCCTGCTGTGAAGGGGAGCCTTGTCTGACGCTTTGCCTGTTGGCTGTGTTGGGACTGTGTTGAGTTGTTGCTCTCTTAGCCCGTGTTGCTCCTCGGCCGTGGGCGCAGGCGACAGCTGCCGCTCTCCGTGGTGCCAAGTGCGGGGGTTCACTGGTGCTGGTTTTACTGGGTTTGTGCAAACCAGTACACTTCCCTACTGGCAAGATCTCATTGGAGGCCCAACTTAGGTGACTACAATTTCCTAGTCCTTTTACGTAGTCAGTGTGGCAAGCCATAAATTCATTATGCTGAACACTATGAAGGTGAGTGAATTATTTCTCTGAAAGTGTGCACTGTGGCATTTTGTAGTGTCTTCCTGAAAGCCTGGGTGGGGGGCGGAAATGCAAAGAAGTGAAAATAAAAGCAGGTGCTGGCTTTTTTCAGAGTTTTATCAGATAGGAAATTAAGAAATGTTTGAGAATATTTGAATGAGCACCAGTACTTTATTTGTGTTGTTGTGACTCTGAAAGAGGGGTTCATGTTTGATTTTCTAAACTGACTTAGGAAATATACAAAAACACCCATTGATTAATTCCTACAGAATTTATATTTGGGTTTATTCTGTTCTGAAATAACTGCATTTTTAGGTTTGAAGGATCTTAAAAGCTTGGAAATGCAATTGTCTTGTCATGAAATTCATTCAAGTTATGTGTTCTATTTCTGGATGTTGCCCAGAGTATCTTAGCCCTCAAAACAAGAGGAAATTGCATCTTGAAACAACATAGTACTTAAAAAACACTTATTGGGATGATTAATCAAAAACAGTGGTACAGGCCTGTAAGATGACTACTTTTTCCACCTTTTTTCTCCACTTAGGTGTCACTACTTCTATTTTGGGAAGTTCTGAACTTAATATCACTCTGCTGAGAGGAAATTAATTTGTTTATATATGGAATAGTTTTGCAGAGTGAAAATCCCTAGGTGTATATATATACCTGAAAGGCTAAAATCAAATATGCAAATATTTAAGAAATAAATCTGAAGGGAAATGCAACTCTGAGATTAAAACACAACTTGAGAGTAACCCTTTGGTCTAGCCTGTTTTCCTTGCAGGAGTTTAAGGTCTAATCATATAGCAGATGTGTCAACTATATTTCAGATAGGTGATTAGAGGGTAAATGGGATTCTTGCTCAGAGAGAAGCAGATTGGGGAATTTGTACATCTGTCACTGTATCTTTTTTTTATTTTTTTCTTCAGTGTGCTTCTCAAGATTTAATATCTTGGGAAATCACCCAAAGCAAACTGTGCTACAGATTTGTAATCTTTGTCTGTGACATAACCTGATTGTTAGAGGTTAACATGCCAGAACTGAAAAGGGGTTTTGACTGCGTGTTGGTACTGCCACACCTCGCCTAGTAAGGGTATTGATTTGTGGTTGCAAGTATATCCCAAATGAGTCTGTAACAGGAGGATCTAGTTGTTTCTGGTTGAATGAAGAATGAATACCTATGTTATTCCTGTTCATTAGGGAGCTAACCCTTGCAGATGATCCCAAAGCATTGAAAACTTCAGTTTTCTTTTCTTAATGTGGCCTGAGAAACTCAGATGATCAGGTTTCTTTAGCTTGTGTTGGCCCTTGAGGTTTGGTTTTTTGGTAATGGAGTGCAAAGGAAATCTAATTCCTGGTAAGTGTAAGGGGTTACTTAGTAATCAGTCCATTACTGCTTTTTACTTCTTTTCATAATGTTCATTATTCAGGTTGGGGGTGATTTTATCTTTGATCATACACCAGAATTGCTAATTTTCAAATTTTATAGCACTTCAGTGAATTAGTTGAAAACTCTGCATTGAGTTCTAGTCTATTTTATGTCTGGTTCTGTGATTGAAGATGGCCCAAAACACAGGGAGTATACTAAGAACTTTATGGAAACGGTGTGGCAAACTAACAAGTGCAAGCACTTGCTTAACTTTTAATCTGTAAAAGGAGACATTTCTGAAATGTACATAGCTCTGTCACCACGCCTCAAGCTTTTTCATTTTTAATGTTTTCCATTAAAGTGTAAGGTTATTTATAATGAGATTTTGTTTTGGAAGCTGTATTGTATGCAATCTTTTTAACCATTAAACTGTGGGTAGAAAGCAATGGAAATTCTCTTAAAGTATAGATTAGAATTAGGGAGGGGGTTTGTTAAAAGCAGAACAGAAGGCTAAATATCAAAAACTTTCACCTTCCTTTGAACCTTTTCTGACTGTGTAATGGGAGCCGTGGTCCATCAATTGTTGAAGATACTTCTCATTAGTGTGTAAGAGTGATGTTAAAAAAATACCAACAAACCAAAGTGTAGATGGTATTTGCTGGCTAAATTTGAAATTCAATTTTGAAAAAGTCTTTGAAGACTTCAGGAAATTTGCTGTTGTCTGCTAAATATTTTAGTTTGAAAATTAAATTGTTCCATGCTGTTTCATTTATAATTATATCAAATTACAACTGGTGTGTTGAAAGCTGTGTTGTACATAAAGTAGTGAGAAAATGTGCCTTGGAATAATTTCTCAATATTCTGAGTGTGTTCTTTGAATATGAGTTACATAGAAAATTCTTAAATTTTTCTGTTAGCTAATTGTGTATTCTGCAATATGCCACCAATTTAGCTTCTTTTTGTTCATTTCCCTTCTTATGTGAAAAACGGAGATTTTTGTGGTAGTAGTTGGTACTAGGCATGTTTGTTTGAGAGACTGAATATATAAAAGCTGACAAGTGCGTGATACAGACCTGTACCCACCTCAAGGCCAGAGGCCTTGAGCTAATTTTTTAATGTGAAGTTGCACACAAGTGCTCAGTGATTATTTTTTTAATCTTTTTTCTCATAAATCTACTTATGTTTGATTTATATGTATTCCTTGATTTAAGATTACCACTATTTTCTTATTTGCTCAATTGAAAAAAAAAAGTAATATATGCTGAAAGAAGACTTTTTGGTTTTCCTTTAATAATCTTTATCATATTAGGTATCACAGATTTTTTTTTTTTTTTTGGGATAGGTCATTACAGCCAAAATTTGAGTTCTTGATGAAGCTCTTTATTTGACTGACCCATCAGTTGTGGGGAATTTTTGTTGGAAGTGAAAAATTCTGAACAGTCTTACCTACAGAATTCTCTATAGTGAATTGCTGGAAGAGTAGGAGTTAGTCTCCCATTTTATGTGGAATAAAGCAAGTATTGTAAAAGAGGCAAATCATTTAGAGTATAAATACTCTTAAAATAAGCTTCTTGTATTCTAGCTGCCAAACAAGCAATGGAAAAAGCCTTTATTGCAACTGCATGAGACAGCTTTTTAAGAACATTCACTGGTGTAGCTCTCCAGATTATTTCACTGATGAAGTTTAGATTCGATTGGATAACCGTGGTAAGAAAATACAGATGTTGGACTGGTAACTTAAGTTTTCAGTATTCTACTTACTGTATTTAATGGAATGAGTGGAAAAAAGAGGCTTTAAGACCAAGCAGTATAATTGTATGCTCTTACCAGGTCATCAGTTTTCTTGTAGATCTCTAATGAAGATACTACAATTTTCCTACTTAAAAATACAATCTTTTGTGGGATTTTTTTGAGGGGTTTTTTTGTACTTTTTTTTTTTTTACTCTATTGAATGGTTTAGAAAACTTGTGGAAGAGTGGAAGTAACTGCACAAAATCTAAGTAGATAGACTATATACTAGGAGAAAAGATGTATTTGTTTTTGTTTTTTTCTTGGACTGTTTTTGGGAAAATTTAAAATTGGTTACGTCTTCAGTGCTCTGTCATGTGCCTGTGAGTGCTTGACAAGTAGACATTAAGGTAGACTGAAAACTGACTGAAACTCTGGACTTAATATGTTGTGGTCAGCTGCATGAAGCCCAGCTGGAGACTGGTCACTAATGGTGTGCCCTAGAGACCAACAATGAAGACAGTACTGTTTGACATCTTTGTTAGTGGCTTGGATGATGAGATGGAATGCACACTCAGCAGTTTTGTAGCCAGTACAAAACTGGGACATGTGTTTGATAAAACAGATGGATGTGCTGCCATTCGGAGCTGGACAGGCTGGCGGAGTTCATGGACAGGAACCTCATGTGGAGGCCTGTATCTGGGGCAGCACAGCAAGGATGTGGTTAGAATTGACTGGCTGGAAAGCAGCATAGCAGTAAAGGCCCCAGGGTCCTGACAGACCACGAGTTGAACACGGGCCAGCAGTGTGCCTGTGGCAAAGGAGGTCAGCGGCGTACTGGACTGCGTTAGAAAGGGCGTCACCAGCAGTTCAAGGGAGGTGATCCTTCCCCTCTGTTCAGCACTGGTGAAACACTCCTGGAGTGCTGGGTCCAGTTCTAGGGTTCCCCAGTATGAGAGAGACGTGGACATACTGGAGCAAGTCCAGCAAAAGACCACTAGAATGATGAAAGGACTGGACCATCTGTCATACTAGGAGAAGCAGAGAGCTGGGACTGCTTAGCCTGGAGAAGAGAAGGCTCAGGGGGATCTTATGAATGTGTGTGCGTACCAGATGGTAGGGAGTAAAGAAGACTGAGCAGGCATATTCTTAGTGATGCCTCATGAAAAGATAAGGCAGTAGGCACAAACTAAAACATAAGCAAACACTTGTTTTGCTGTGAGAATGGTCACATTTTGGCAAAGGTTGCCCAGAGAGGTTGAAGAGTTTTCTTCCTTGGAGATACTCAAAACCCACTTGAGCAAGACCCAGCATAGTCTGTTCTAGCTGCCCCTGCTTTGCACAGGGAAGTTGAACAATATGACTTCCACATAGAACTTTCAACCTCAGCCCTTCTGTGATTCTGTATATGTCATGTTTCTCTAACAGTTAATGTGTCAAACCTTTAAATTGTGGGTGTCAAATGTTAAAACTAATAGCCAGTATTGTGTAAATACTGAGATGTAGCTAGGAAATACAGATTTTTTTTTCCATTGCATGGTAGATACCTGTAGGTTACTGGAAAGTGTCCCAGTAGGCCACTGCAGGCTTGTCCTAGATTCATCTCGGGCTTGGCTTTGAGAGTAAACTTGGACTCTCAACTGGTATGATTTGAGCAAAAATAAACTGTGCCACCTTCTGCTCACTTTATGGTTTTGCTTCTCTAACCTAAATGAAATAAAAAAAAAAGTTGAATTAGTACTCAATCCTTAGTTTGTATATGAATTTTATTTTTTGGCTAAAATCTGGGTAATTTTTTTTCCAGAGGAAGGGAAGCGAATTTACTTCAAGGTAGTGTGATATTACTGGGAAAGTGGCTCTAATTCTTCTGCAGTTACTAAAAATTCCATGAACAGGCAAGGTTCTGGTTGGAATTTCCTTTATTCATTCTGAGAAATTACCATTTACCAATAAAGCTTCCAGCTGGGAGTCTTGCAGTGTATGCTTTTCACTAATATTTCTTTCCTGCATAGCTGCATACTTGTTTGGAAGGCTCCATGCCTTTCCTACACTTAAACAAGCCTGGAAAGTAGAGACAATTATGAGCAAGAAGGAGACTTTTTTGCTATTCAAAACACTGATGAAGATTTCTTCTTTGTTTCACAGAGGCCGAGTGTATATTCTTGTCTGCATGGTCTCTTCTGCTGCGAGGAACCACTAGATACTGGAATTGCATAGAATCTGCAGAAGTTCTTAAGGAAATAAAACTCAAAATAGATCAGGCATTGAGAGGAAAAGACCTGCAGGCAGAGAGAGTGCAAAAATGAACTTTGTTTTGATGGGGAAGGGAAAACTGGGAAAACCTTTTTCCTGTCATACAGTGCTGCTGTTTCTTTGGGAAAACCGAATACGAAAAACCTTTTGCTAATGCTTTCATCAGTTCAACACTTAAGGACTCATCACTAAGAATGAATAGCATGTATGAGTGGTAATAATGCTGACTGTGCCTTGCTTTCAGGTTTACAAGGAAACTAAGAGGAAAAGAGATCATCTTTCTTTAGTGTCAACTTCATTTACAGTTTTCCAAAAGTACTTGTGACATTTTCAGGTGATGGCACTCAGAAATATTGCTTTGGATATCCTCTAGAGCAGATTTAGAAATGGAGATACTTCATTTTAGGTTTTTGCAGTTGTTTTTCTCTCTCTCCCACCACTTCTTTCCTTTCCTTCCCCCTTTGTGAAATAAAAGAAAAAACAAATCTTTCATTCTAAATAGTTAGTCGGTTCCCAATATTAGTGAGTACTTCCACCAAAATTATTATTTTTTAAAAAGCAAGACAGCTTGCCTTGCATATCCTTAGTTATTTAAAAGCTGTGTTTCTAGCTAAGCCATATATAGAGAAATCAAAAATCATAAACATCTAGTGAAAACTAAGTGTTTACAAATGTGACACTTCATATGGTAAAAGTTAATAGGAGGTTAGTTTTGAAGGTGGAATAGATTGAGATTTAAGAGTAAGATTTCAGTCTTGAATTATAATGTAAGTCAGCTTGAATGATGAAACAAAGAAGTAGATTTTGAAGGAAATGGGACAGGAACTCTAGGTTTTGGATTATTTTGAGTCTTATGACTTATTTTTCTATGTAGGACAAGTGGCTACATGACTTAAATGTTTCTTTCTGATGAAGATAAAGTAGGTAAAAGTACAGATGTGATTGTATGAAGAACAATTTAGCCAAGTCTAGCAAAAAAAAAAAGGGAGACTTAAAGTATAATTTATGTCAATATAGTTGTTTGACTTTTTGACATTTTTTTCTATAGTGGCCCTTTCAGAAAAAAAGGAGTGATTTTAGAAGAAAATAGAAAAACTGAAGCTTTGCTTTCAGACAATAAATGGAATCAACCTACTAATCTCACTCCTTTTATATGATTGCTTTCTTTTCTGTAAATTGAGAATCTCTAAGTGTGATGGATTTGTTTTTGAAATACATGTGGCAGAAAATTTCAGCTTCTGTTCATCCTTTTAGACTCTCATCACTTCAGTGACTGTGAATGTCATCTTCTAAGCCATTTGATCCTCCTAAAGAAAACTCACTTCTTCAGTGCCATCTCTCATGTATTTTGCACCAAAAGGCTGTTTTTCTTGTCTGAATGCTCTTTCAAGGAGTAATATGGATTGCTTTTTGTTAAGAAAAGGAATAAAGTATGCAGTTATGAATTAGAAAATATTTTTTCCTTTTAAAAATATACAGAGATAGAAATTTCTGAATGAGATTGAGTCTGGAAAAAAAATTCCAGCTCCTTTAACTGCGGCTTGACTGACCATTAAGGTGTAATTTTATGATACTAAGTACAGAAACTGAAAAAGGGAAGAGGCAGCTTACTATGGCTAGCAGGTAATTAAAGCAAATGGAAATATGTCATCTCTATTTTTTCTGTACTGTAGTTCCAAAACAGTGTGGATGATTTGGGATTAATCAAATAATTTTGAATTCATAGCATTGAAGTGTTCTGAGAAGCTTTGTAAATAACTATTTTCATAACTTCTGTATGGTAGAGCTCTCCTTACCAGTTAAGCAGGTGTATGGTTTAGGACCACTTAGCTTGACTTACAGGTATTGGCCGAGTTGACAAATGCATGTTGATTTTCAAGAAGCCATTACAAAGCGTTTAAACTGTTTTCCACTGGTGTTTGCTCCCATTCTGACTAACTTTTGAAGCTTTTCCTAAATACTTCTTTTCTCTTTCAAAATAGTCTATTGAAATCTGTCATCATGCCAATATTTCTGATGTCATAATCAGATCGAAACTTGGATTAAACTCTATTTTGACTTACTCTGCAAGTTGGTTTTACACTTGGGCACAGAAAGCAAATTTATGTGCAGTTAGTAAAACTAAATGTCTTAGTCACTGAGGTAATATATTGCTTAGAAATAGCTATATTTGAGAAGAGTGCAATATGAATGTATGGAATTGGACTGGTGAACTCTGTAAACTTATGTAACTCCATTAGAGCCAGCAATGGCAGTGTAGAACAGCTGAGCATTTCTCTCAGAAATAGATGTTGTGTAGTAGCCAAGCAGGGGATTAAGTGCCAGGTCATACAAAGCACTAGGAGTGATGTCTCGTCTAATTTGGTTTATAGCAAAAAGGTGCACTTTACTTGTTTGCAGCTGCTTCTTGTCTTTCTGTCAAGGTCTTCAAGTCTACTTTTTCCTCCTGGAAGAAGTGTTTTGGTTCAAGCTTGTGCAGATAATCATACGATTTCTTACTCCTGAAAATCAGTTAAATTGAATCTGGCCAGTAGCCTGTCCATCTGCAGTATTCTTTAATGGGCATCTTAGCCACTGACTAGAAGTAACGTCTGGTGTTATTCAACTGAATATGCAACCCATATCTCATAGTCCTGTTCTATTAGTTTGATATATCTCTTCCCATTTAAACTATATTTCTTATTTTTGACATCACTCCTACTGGTTTTGCACCTGAGTTTTTGCCTCAACTGAAGGTATACCAAAGGTTGTATTGCATGGAATCATAGAATTATTAAAGTAGGGAAAGATCATTGAGTCCAACCTTTGATTGAACACATAGAACACAGCACATGTCCAGTTGTTTCCTGAACACTTCCAGGGATGGTGACTCCACCATTCCCTGAGCAGCCCATTCCAGTGCTTGACAACCTTTCAGCAAAGAAATTCTTACAA
The DNA here is from genome assembly GCA_013396755.1 of Sclerurus mexicanus. NCBI lineage: Eukaryota > Metazoa > Chordata > Aves > Passeriformes > Furnariidae > Sclerurus > Sclerurus mexicanus. The sequence continues at coordinate 2,319,700 of VWZF01005177.1, read as the reverse complement.
ATTTGGATGATGCAGCCTTGTATCTGTCAGTCATGTCTTAGCTAGGTCATGATTATTTTAAAAACCTTTATTGAGTGAACTTGTATTTCATCAGTGTTTAAGTTGTTTCCTTTGCAAGTAACTTTCCTGTGAACATCCTGAAAACCAAATTAGAAGAGCTTTCAGGACATAGGGTCTACATGCCATATCTAATGTGTTGCATCTACCATTTGTTCTCATTTTTTCTGCTCTTCTATTTTCTCCTAGATATACTAGGAATAACAGCTCCATCTGTTCCCCAAAATCCAAACTGCATGTTGTCAAGTAATTTTTCCTCTTTGTAATGTGTTGGCTCTGGATGGACATCAGGTACCTACTAAAGCTGATCTCTCCCTCTCCTCTGCCATTGGACAAAGGAGAGAAAATATAATGAAGGGTTCATGGGTTGAGATAAGGACAGGGAGAGGTCACTCACCGATCACTGTCATGGGCAAAACAGACTTGAAATGGGGATATTCCTATAATTTGTTACTGACAAAATCAGAGCAGAATATTGAGAAGTAAAATAAATCTTAAAAACACCTTCCCCCCCGCCCCTTCCATCTTCTAAGTTCTGTCTTCCTTCCCCCAGTGGCACAGGGAGACAGGGAATGGAGGTTACAGTCAGTTGTTTCTGCTGCCGCTCAGAGAGAGGAGGCCTTCCCCTGTTCACCATGGGGTCCCTCCGTGGGACACAGTCCTTCACAAGCTTCTCCAACATGAGTCCATCTCACAGGCAGCAGTTCTTCACAAACTGCTGCAGTGTGGGTCACTTTTCCATAGGATGAAATCCTTCAGGCACAGGCTACTCCAGCATGGGTCCCCCACAGGATCCCAAGTCTACCAGGAAAAACTGCTCCAGTCCCTGCCCCCATGGGTCAGCAGGTCCCTGCCAGGACCCTGCTCCAGCATGGGCCTCCCATGAGATCACAGCCTCCTTCAGGCATCTGTCTGCTCTGACATGGGTCTCCGGCATGGGCTGCAGGGGAACTTCATCTCTGGAACCTGGAGCACCTCCTCCCCCTCCTTCTCCACTGACCTTGTTGTTTGCATGTTCTCACTCTGCTCTTCTCTGGCTGCAATTTTCATCTGCACAATAAGGGTTTTTTTCTTCTTAAATATATTATCCCAGAGGCATTACTATCATTCCTGATTGACTGGACTTGGCCAGCAGCAGATCCATCCTTGAGCCAGATGCCATTGGCTCTGCAGGACATGGGGGAAGCTTCTAGCAGCTTCTCACAGAAACCACCCCTGTAGCCCCCCCCCGCTGCCAAAACCTGGCCACAGAAAGCTAGTACACTTTTTCACTTCCATCAAACATTGTGCACTTTCCATAATTACTGTCTTGCTTTCTGAATGGGAAAAAAGCTAGATCTAAGGGCTCCTATTTTTTGTTTTATTTTGATAAATATTTGTAAGGGATATATGCCCTTTTTTGTTCCTCAGAAAACTGGGTATAGTTTTTAAATTCCTTTACTCCATTATAATCTGTTGGGATGAGGAAAATACCCCACTTGTCCATTTCCTGGAGCACATCCAAGATAGCCATATAAGAATTTTCTACTAACCGTATCAGAATGCCAGCTGTTCTCCAGTGGTCACCCTGCATCCAAAGACCTTGTTCTGCTGAATGGAATAGAGTTGCCCCCAAATGTCCCTTTTGGTCAGCCTCACATACGTGCCTCTGTCAAATCCCCTTTTGTCCCCCTAAGGTAGTATTTCACTGGTGAGACTGAGTCTTGGAAACACTCAGCTGCTAGAGCAGAAGGAACAACATATCCTCATTGCCCACTTGACCCCTTGTTAATAGGGTGAACTCCTTCTTGGTTTGCTAGTGATTGCTAAAATCATTTGGAAGATCGCATGGGTTTGTGTCCTAGCCCTGAGGCCTGTGGCAGCAGACTGCACGGCTTCTGAACTTGTGAACCCCATCTTCATGTTGTTAGTCAGTGCATTGGGCTATAAAAAGAGGTGCAAGTGATGTGCTCCTCGTTGAATCAGATTACAGAGTGCTCTGTAACTGTATCTTTACCTGCTGGCTTGCTTTTGATTTCTGTTACCCGGTTGACTTGATAAAAGTTATCCCTGTTCCAGGATTTGGACAAAGTGCATATTTCCAAGACAGGCTGTAGTAACATAAAGCTCCTTATTAGCTTCCAGAAAGCCTCTCATTTGTTGTCTGATACAACTCTATGAGAAAGGAAGAATGCCACAGGGAATGACTGAATTGGCCACACTAACCACTCTGTCCCTGTGCTGAGGCATGCTCAACATCTCTTCTTCAGGTGAGGACATCTACACCACAGTTAATTGGAATGTGGCATGCCTTTTTCTGATAATTAAATTTTAAGGTACAGGCCTTAAAGTAATTTGTAAATATGCTGGGCTGTAAATGCAAGTCTATCTTCTAAACCAGGGGGATTTTCAGACAAATAATTAAGAGTTAATACTTCAGTGTGGACCATACACAAACAAACTAAACACAGGAAAGCCTGATATATCAAGTATTTAAATGTTATACTGATCTGTACTTGGCAGTTCTGAAAGGTACTGAAAGTTCTGACAGGTACTCGAGGAGCATGTATTGAGGAGCATGAAGAAAGCATCTTTAGGTGTATGTGCCCCTGTGAGGCTTTATGCCTTATATATATGGTATTAAACATCAGGAAACCTGAAAACGCAAAATAAATTTTTCCCCTGTGTTTTATTGTCAGCGTAGATGTTGGTGAACGGTGCATGGTCTCTGACTTACCAAGACTTCTCTTTGACGGAAAATTAGGTGTAAATGTTTAGCAACAAGTGTGAAAATGAAAAATGGTTGTCATTTGTCTCAATTCAGAGGATGGAGGTTATGTAATAATGGATATCTCCTCATGTTCAATACCTGGAATTTATGCTGAGCTTCATAGCATCATTATCTAAGGAATTTGTAAAAAGAAGTCATTAGAGATTACTTTGGAAAGCTAGTTGCTGTAATAGAAATAATCTAGTATTTGTTTTCAGAGTTTCTAAAGGAATAAAGTACTTAGTGATATTGAGCTAACACCTGAAGGCTGTTGAATAGCATAAAGGATATTTTAATAACAAATTTTCTGTGAAAGTGTGTTTTTCAGGCCAGCTATTTTGGGGAGATGCTGTTGACAGGGGACATGCCTTTTACAAATGCAGACCATATTTGTCTCTTCCCTCAGCTCATGATGCTGTGCCCCTAATGTGCTGGCTCAGGTATTTAGGAAGACTTGCAGCGAACCAGATAGCTGAGGAACAAGTACCTTCCTTCCACCTTTTCCATGGTATCTAAGCAATCCTGGCCTAAAGTTCTAGGCTTTTTTGTGTTATCAGCAACACAAAGATCTGAATTGACAAAGCATCTTCTATTTGCAGTATTTTCCATAAGGCAACAAAAGGTCTTTCTAGATAAAGGGATGTTTTTTAATTGGAACAAAAAAACCCACCAAAAATGGGGTCGGGGGGTAAAGAAGAAAGGTGGGCATATACAGGTTTTGGAGTTTGGATTATTTTGTATACATTTTATAATTAGATGTCTACTTTGTATATAGTAATGCATTTGTAAGAATGTACTCTGAGATTGTGGTCAGCTTTTCTGAAAGACTGTTTTAAGTAGCTTTGAAGTATTTCCTGTATTTCTACATTTTTATAAAGTGCTGAGAAGAAGAAATTTGTCCCATAAAACAAACTTTTTCTGGATATTAAATTGGTTATTTTATTTATTTTGTGTTAAATCGACCTTTTATTGATCATAATATATAAATTTTGAATGCTTAAATGTAACATACATCTCATTATTTAGTGTTATTTGGTCAACAGATAAAGGGAGAAAGGGAGAAAGTAATGCAACATTACTTTGCAACAGCTATTGTAACAAAAAAAACCCTGATTATTCAGGTCTATTTATTGAGGATACATTTCTACATAAAATTAATTCATTATAATGCCTGAAATTACTTTTCTGTTTGCGTTCTGCTGCACTTTTTACTCATTCCCAGTGTATTTTACTACTTCCTGTGTGTAGCAATTCTTATCTACCCACAGACAGCAAGGATTGGTCAGGCCCATTGGTTCACATCTAAGCAATTCCTTGTTGGCACTGTACCTGTGTGGTTCTTTCCATAGGCTGGCAGCAACAGCAAAATCTTGGGATGTCTCCAGAGGCTCTGGTGTTTCAGGCAGCAGCACAGGGAACACACCACTTCACCTGAACAGGGATGAACACAGTGCTCTGACCCAGGGACCGACACTTTACATGTAAAATGGAAGTTTACCAGAGTCCTAAGGTTGATATTCATGTAAGATGTGTAGTGATGTTTTTTTCTTAGAGGCATCAGCTCTTGTTTTCGTGAAAATTAGAGATGATGAACCACACATGTTTTTGGAGATAATTTCATGGAATCATAGAATATGGTTTTTCGTGCTGCAAAATATATTTGGCACCTAGTGCTAGTATTAAGGTGAATTACACATTTGTAATTAGAAAAGCATTCCATCATGACTAAATTGCTGGCAGGAATCAAAGTGCTGCTGACCATGCAAGAAGTGGTCAGCTCTTCAAACCGTAACATCTGGTTTAGAGTAAAAAGGTACAGTTCTGTGTGTACCTCTGCAACTATATGCTGCCTGAAAATACAGCAAAACATGATTATTTCTTTTTCTTTCATCCGATAGGAATTGCTGTGTGTTATGATGCATTTAGAGTGGAACTGGAAAAATATGAATTACTCAAATGAACAGTTTATGCTTCTTAGTATTTTGCAGTTGTACTGAAAAAGCTGCTAGTATTTTTTAAAGCATTTAAAAAAGCATTTACAAGCATGCTTAGCAAATGGCTCATCCTCTGATTTAAAAATAGGGTGTGCAAAACTTGTTCAGTCTACCTACCTCCAATGTTTGCAACCTTTTAATTGCTTTTCAGTTTTTTAGAATCTTACTTGAGAAGGAACTGTTTGTTTTAGCTGGAACTTTAAATGTGTTAATTTTTTCCAAGGTACTTCAGTTTCTGCTTTCATTTCATTGAAATGCTGTTAAGTTGCTTTTGCTTCAATTAATACGGACTTTCATTCCTGTGTTCCTATGCTAATACATCAAGCCCATGAAGTTCTCAAAGATAGTCTGATACAACTCTTCCATTTCTTTAAAAATACTGAGATTAATAGTAATTTGATAGAGCTGGAATTCAGGCTGCTGTAGAACATGTTATGACACAATGTTCAGTTGCATACATTTTATTTTATGTTTGCTGTACGATGCTCATGTCCTTCCTTTAGGGAATGAGTGGTGCTTATTGAATCTATTGATGTTCAGTGCTTTTTGTAGGGACNCATTTCTTTAAAAATACTGAGATTACTATTAATTTGATAGAGCTGGAATTCAGGCTGCTGTAGAACATGTTGTGACACAATGTTCAGTTGCATGCATTTTATTTTATTTCTGTGTTTGCTGTACCATGCTCATGTCTTTCCTTTAGGAAATGAGTGGTGCTTATTGAATCTGTTGATGTTCAGTGCTTTATTGTAGGGAGCAAGTCGATGAGATTTTAAAGATACCTGCTGTATCTGGAATTGCTTATAGACTTATTTTTCACTTGGAATTTTCAGTGAGGTTCTTGCTGCTGAATCATAATACCCTTGAAAATACTTTGATTTATGCTTTCTGCAGATCACAGTGCTGCATAACTCATAACTTGAGACTGGAACACTGCCTAAAGTGAAGAACATTATGGCACTTGTATGCACAAACACGGGGGTCAAGGATTGTTTTGAGTATGGGATTTGACCTAGTGTTTATTATAATAACCTGATCCTAAGTGTGAAATTTCTATTGATAGTACTTTTTAAACTACATTGTCCAGCTTGTCTAACCAAAACTAAGGCCTGTTCATGAAAGATAAAAAAACAAATGGAGCATTAGGTCCAATAGCTGAGACTGTATCTTGCTGACAGGAGGAAGGAGAAAGCTTTGTGATCAGAGAGTACTATTGGCATCATCAAAGACAATGAGAATATAAAAGGTTGAAACCTTGGGTGAAGGGCATTGCAGTGATTTTGCTAATGGAATTGCTCATTGGTTTATTGTCATTTTTTGTAATTTATTGGTGGAGTTTTTTGAGTCTCTGAACCATGAAGCTCGTTCACAGTAGGAGTTTGTTTAGTTTTGTTTGGGTTTTTTTAATCTGAGGAGGAAAAAAAGCCAAAAGTCTGCTTGCTGACTGCAGAGATAAAAGCATTTTTACGACCTGTTATGAAAGCTATGAAAAACCTGTATTTTTTCCTCTTTCATTAAATAGCATGTACGTATATTAAAAAAATTGAATTAGAATATGTTGAAGTGTCTTTTATGATATTTTTAAGTTATTTCCTTGCTATATAAAATTGAGTGAGGTTGTTTAGTTTTTTGTTTACATCTAATACTGTTTCAGAACTTTTTTATTTTTCTATTTTCTTTTTTTCTATTTTAATCTAAAGCTTTTTGTGTCATAGGTTGTTTCAGACATAAGGTTTAGAATATGGTGTTAGGGCTTTTGTTAAAACAAACAAACAAAATCCAACCAAAGAAAAATACCACCAGAAAACAGAGCACGTTATATTACATGGCCAAAATCTTGAATCTGCTTTTTCACTTAGGAGAACTCTTTTGAGGTTTGTAGCTTGTCTGAACATTTGACTGTTGATACCTTCTCTGGCTGGAACATAGAGGCTTTGTGCTTAGAGCTAGGAGAGCAATTCTGAGCCGCCTCCATATCTCTCAGCCCTGATAGCAAGTCAGCATCATCTTCCTCTGTTGCCCTGTTGAATGCCAATGGAGGAATGGTCTAGGTTCTGTCCTCATGGAAAAAAAAAGAAGTAAAAAAATTCCCTAGTGCTTTTTTGTTATCTGTTTTTGTTACTTCCAGTTAATTTTTAGAATAGACAATATATACCAGTCACAAGTAATTTTTTTTTTTTCCTCCAGATGTGTTTTATAGCTCTGCTGTGGGTAGGAAGGGTGGGGATATTTGCTGGAGTTCTTGAAGCGCAGAAGACTGTGTTACCACAACCTATTGCATGAATACTTTATTCACTGATACACACATACATTCACACATACTTACCTGTACTTTCTAGTTAAAAACCAAGATGATCTACTATGTTGTGGTGCAGTTGAAACATCCCATAGGATATACCTGGTTGTCTTAAAACTTTCACTGAAAGTTGGTGGTTTTACTGCTTTCACAGCCTTCTTGAACTGCTTAACTCCCTGGGCTCCCCAGATTATTGGCTGCCCTGCCCTGAACTTTTCTGTTCAGCTGACTTAGTTTGTTGGTGAATTTATGTAGCGAGGGACCTCAGACCTTAGGAGATCCACATACACAGAAAGCTTACTAGATAAGCAGTCAAAAGTGAAATTGTGTCTGAGCAACCACCAAACTTACAAACCAAAACAACCAGTGTTTGCATTTTAGATGCTCTTTCATATTCTGAAATGAAATATTTAAGAATAGTTAGCATTTGGAAAGGAGGAATTTGAAACTTGGTTTTTGTGTCAGCTTAATTTCTTGTTATAGTATATACTGTTATTCTCCAACAGAAGACCTCTGTTCAAATTATTTTTTAGACTATGCTCTTAATTATTTTAAATACATTGTGGTTTTTTTTTAAAGTGTGGGTTGTGCTTTTTTTACAGTAGTATTTACAGCAACAACATGCAAACTTTCATCAGGAAAATTATGGGTTTAAAGAATACAGACAAACTATTCTACAAGATGAATAAGAATATCGTGACTAATAAAGCATTTATGCACTTACATCCATAATAACATTTGATGTTTTACTTGTATGATGGAAACAAGCCAGATTGTCAAAGTAACTTTCAGAGTGCCTGCGTGGTTTCTTCTTAGAATTTAGCTGATAACCAGAATGTGTTTTCTCTAATATATTATTTAATGTTTGCAGGTAATATATGCTTTGAACACTAAAAATGATGAACACGAAGCAGCTATCCAAGCCCTTAAGGATGCTCATGAAGAAGAAATTCAGCAAATTCTTGCAGAGACCAGAGAGAAGATCTTGCAGTATAAAAGTAAAGTGGCGGAAGAAATGGATCTCAAGAGAAAGATTCAGGTTTTGGAAGAGTCACTAGAAGATCATAAAAAGATGAAACATCAGGCCTTGACGGAATTTGAAGCATATAAGGATAGAGTTGAAGATATGCAGCTTTGTGCAGAAGCTCAGCATGTCCAACGTGTAGTGACCATGTCAAGGGAAGTAGAAGAGATCAGAAAGAAATTTGAGGAAAGGCTACGCAGTTTCATACAGCTGCAAGTGCAGTATGAGAAGGACAAGCGCACAGCTCTGGAAGACTTAAAAGCTGCCCACAGGCTTGAGATTCAAGAACTTTTGAAGACTCATCAGAGTCAGAATGCTACCTTAAGTAAGGGGCAAGAAAAACTGGAGGAATTGCATAGGCTGGAGCTGGAAGACTTGAACAGTAAAGTTGAAGAGTTAAGGCTGGAAAGAAAAAAACTCATTGAGGACTATGAAGGCAAACTCAGCAAAGCACAGTCCTTCTATGAACATGAACTTGACTCTTTGAAAAGATCTCAGCTTTTTACAGCAGAAAGTCTACATGCTTGCAAAGAAAAAGAAGTGGAGCTAAGAAAAGAATTTCAAAACCAGGAAAGTATGTTACGGAAGAATCTGGGAAAGCTTAAAACTGAATTGCAGATGGTCCAGGATGAAGCTGCCAGTCTACGGGAAAAATGCCAAAAACTTCAGGTGGCTCTTGGTACAGCAGAAAACAATGTTCAGGTGAGACTGATGGTGTGTTGTTCCCATGATTGTGGACTTCCTTTTCCTATTTATGCTATCTTTCCATAAGGCTGATTGGTTGAGGTAATTGGAATGTGTAAACTTAATTTTCTGTCACTCATACTTGCTTATCTTCTAATTTTTTTCATTTGTTTAATTAACATGTTTTCACAAGCAGTAACTGAAATACAGCATGCATTCTCAGTATGTTACTGGTTTTGGCTGGGGTAGAGTTAACTTTCTCCATAGTGACTTGTAGGGTGCTGTGTCTTGGATTTGTGCTGGAAACAGTGTTGATAACACAAGGATATTTTAGTTATTGCTGAGCAATGCTTACACAGAGTAAAGGCCTTTTTGGCTTCCCACCCCACCATCAAGGAGGCTGCAGGTGCACATGGAGTTGGGAAGGAACACAGCCAGAATAGCTGACCCCACCTGACCACAGGGATATTCCATACCATGTGGTGTCATGCTCAGCATATAAGCCTGGGGGAAGAAGAAGGAAGGAGGGGATGTTCAGAGGTATTTGCCTTCCCAAGTCACCATTATGCATGATGGGGGCCCTGCTTTCTGGGGAATGGCTGGACATNGCTTACACAGAGTAAAGGCCTTTTTGGCTTCCCACCCCACCATCAAGGAGGCTGCAGGTGCACATGGAGTTGGGAAGGAACACAGCCAGAATAGCTGACCCCACCTGACCACAGGGATATTCCATACCATGTGGTGTCATGCTCAGCATATAAGCCTGGGGGAAGAAGAAGGAAGGAGGGGATGTTCAGAGGTATTTGCCTTCCCAAGTCACCATTATGCATGATGGGGGCCCTGCTTTCTGGGGAATGGCTGGACATCTCCCTGCCCATGGGAAGTGGTGAATTAATTCCTTGTTTTGCTTTGCTTGTGTGTGTGAGGCTTTTGTTTTATTTATTATTAAACTGTCTTTATCTCAACCCGCTCTCTTTACCCTACTAATTTTCTTCCCTGTCCTACTTTGGAGGTAATGAGCAAGCAACAGTGTCATACTTAGCTGCTTGCCTGGTTAAACTCCAACACAATTTTATTTAGTGTGTTAGGTTGACCCTGGCTAGATGCCAAGTGTCCACCAAAGCTGTTTTATCACTCCCCTCCTCAGGACAGAGAAGACAGAATATAATGTAAGGTTTGCGGGTCGAGATAAGAACAGAGGGAGATCACTCACCATTTACCATCGCAGGCAAAACAAACTCAGGTTGGGGAAAAGGAAATCAAATCAGAGTAGGGTAATGAGAAGTAGACCCAAATCTTGAAAGTGATTTCTTCCCACCCCTTCACGGGCTTAACTTTATTCCCAGTTCTCTACTTCCTCCCCCTCCAGCAGTGCAAAGGGATAGTGAAAGGGAATTGTAGTCAGTTCATCACATGTTGTCTTTGGTGCTTCCCCTTCCTCAGAGGGAGAACTCTCACTCTTCCCCTGCTCTAGCATAGAGTCCCTCCCATGGGAGACAGTCTTCCTCCAGCTTCTCCATGAGTCCTTCCCATGGGCTGCAGTTCTTCACAGACTGTTCCAGCATGGATCTCTTTCAAGGGATGCAATCCTTCAGGAACAGGCTGCTCCAGTGTGGGTCCCCCACAGGGTTACAAGTCCTGCCAGGAGCCTGCTCCACTGCGGACTCCTCTTTCTGTGGGTCCACAGGTTCTTCCAGGAGCCTGGCCAATGTGTGGACTTCCCACAGGGACACAACCTCCTTTGGGCACCCACTTGCCTTGGCATAGGGTCCTCCAGGGCCTGCAGGGGACAGCCTGCCTCACCATGGTCTTCATCACAGGCTGCAGAGGAATCTCTGCTCTAGCACCTGGAGCACCTTCTCCCTCTCCTTGTTCACTGATCTCAGGGTCTCCAGGGCTGTTGCTCTCACATGCTCTCACTCCTTGCTTCTCTGACTGCAACTGCTTGTGCACAGTAACTTTCTCTCCTTTAAATCTGTTATCCCAGAGGTGCTACCACTGTTACTGATGGGCTCGGCGTTGGCCAGTTATGGGTCTGTTTTTGAGCTGGTTGGCATTGGCTCTGTCAGGCCCATGGGACGCTTATAAAAGCGTTTTCATAAGAGCCATTTCTGCAGCATCCCCTAGGCTAACAAAACCCTGCCACGCAAACCAAATTCATTTAGAAACTAAAGTTTCTTATCCCTAAAGAAAGACAAGACATCCCAGAAATACCGACTGGGTATTTTTTTTGGTCAGCAACAAATAGGACTGGGTATGCTGGACTTGAAGAAAAAGATTCTGAAGTTCAGCTTATTTTTTTGGTAGCTGTGCTGAGGTTTGAAGAACAGTAATTTCTGTGGGTAAGCTTGAGTGTCTTGTCTTTTACATTTGTAGTTACTTTTAACTTGCATAGCCAGAAGTACCTTAAATGTGATGCTCCTAGTAATTTTGGAAGTGTTGTTGGGTAAAGTTGATGGTCATGAGCTTTTCTCATTCGCTGTCTAATTCCAGCCCATCTTTTGGACTATCCTTCCTTGTGTAAGATATAGTGAAAGAAGACCACTGCCTTTATCAGATGTTACATTCAGAATACATTTTTCCAGTTTCCCAGGGGACCTTCCAAAAGTTCATTTCCAATGCTGTTCAGTTGACAAAGCAGAACTTTTGCCTCTCAGTTGACTACATTGAGGAGCTGGGTTTCTAGCAAGCTGCAGTGAAGAGGAAACCCACTGTATGCTGATCATTCCTGCAATAGGGAGAGTCAGTACAGTATTCGTAGCAGATTTTAAAGTCAGGTCCTTCTCTGATCGCTGTGGATCAGGTGATCAAATGCATAATCTGGTGTCTGTGTTTCATTCCATGTCCTGTACAGTGTTTTTTTCCTGTTCTCTTTTCTGCTGAAGTTTCTGAAATGACTATTTACTGTTTAGTAACTTGAATTATAAGAAATCTGTATTTTCTTTTAAAACAGAACAAGATTTCTTTTTCCTTCCTTCATGGCTGAGAACACATCGTCACACTATCCAAGATGTGCTATTGTGAATCAGTACATTAAAGCACATTAAAAGTTTAGAATCATAGAAACAGAATAGTTCGGGTTGGAAGGAAGAGTAAAGATAATCTAGCTCCAACTCCCCTGCACGTGGGGTCTAACAAGAGCAGACTAGAGGGGTAGAATCACCTCCCTTGACCTGCTGGCCATGCTGCTTTTGAGGTAGCCCAGGAAACAGTTGACTTTCTGGGCTGTGAGTGCACATTGCCAAGTCCTGTTGAGCTTTTCGTCCCCAAGTTCTTCTCCTTAGGGCAAGTCTCAAAACATTTTCCTCCCAGCCTGTAGTTGTGCTTGAGATTGTCTCGCCCCAGGTGCAGCACCTTGCGCTTGGCCTTGTTGAATTTCAAGAGGTTTACACAAACCTACCTCTTAGGTCTGTCAAGGTCCCTCTAGATGGCATCCCTTTCCTCCAGTGCATCAAACACACCATAGCTTGGTGTTGTCTGCAAGCTTGCTGAGTATGCATTTGATCCCACTGTCAGTGTCACCAAGAAAGATGCTAAAAAGTGCTGGTTCCAATACTGACCCCTGTGGAACATTTGATTTAAGTAAATGTCCATCTCTCATTTTATGTATGTCCATGTGCAGCTTAATCTGAGTCAATACTAAACACTCTAGGTTGCAATGAAGAACACTATAAACTGCTGTGAATATGTAATGTATTTTTTAATGTGAAGAACTCTCAGATGTCAGAAGCTAGATGTCTGCAGTTGGCCCCAAAACTCTGTGGACCATTTTATAGTTTTTATTTTTCATATACCTTTGCATAACATTGTCATGTTTCTCTTATGCATTATTGTCATGTCCTGTATTTACTATCTTGTTTTCCAGAAGTATTTTTTAAGCATTACATAAAACACAAAATCAATATGGCAGTAATATAATACTATTTCAGCTTTTGTATGAATAAAACTTATTTGCTGAAAAATCTTTTCTGTACCTTTTAACCTAATGCTCATTGAAATTTACATGATTCTATATGATGATAATAGGTATTACGTGTTTCCTCTAGGTTCTTCAAAAACAGCTAGATGATGTGAAGGAGGAGGAGATGTCATTGTTAAGCAAACACAAAGAAGTGGAAAGCGAGCTCGCAGCTGCTAGAGAGCGCTTACAGCAGCAGGCCACTGATCTTGTTCTCAAAGCCAGTATGTATGTCAGTAACTTAATCTGGAAATGAACTTCATCCTTTTATTCTAGCCTTTTCTCTTTCTGTCAGCCTTGTGCATGTTTAGAGTTCCTAAAGACTGTTTAATGTTTTCCATAGAAATTTCTGACAGTTTTGCATTTTAAATTTTTTTTTGATATCACATGCATTGTACTTAAGACTTTTGTTGTGTGCTTATTTGTCTGAATGTTCTAGTGGAATGGCTTGTGTGTGTCTTCCAGGCCTTGGAACTGCACTTATACAGAATGCTTCTGCTGTGTGTCTGTTCTCCATCTTTTTTCAGTTGCCTTTTCTTTTCTTCTTTATACCTACTATCAGAATACTTGCACCTTATCAGATAATAAATCTTTTAAGATTTTCTTTATAGCTGTTTTCTTCACTCCTTTGTATTTGTTGGCATGTGGAAAGGCACAAAAAGTGGTTTCAGATCTGGCTCTTTTCCCTCTTTAGGCATTGTCTCCCTAGTGAACTGCTCAGTGGTAGGGAATTGGCCCAAGTACTTGAACTTCATCAACTATGTGATAGGTAGGGTCTTGGACTGAAAAAAAAGGCCCTGGATTATCTTTGACCCTGTTCAGGGTTTGAACAATATGGTGACCAGCAGGGGCCCAAGACTGCAAGGTCCTATTGGATGCAAACAGCTGAAAGGCATAGACTTGCTGCTAAGAGTATCTCAAACGGGTGTTTTGTGAGGCGCTCAGGAAAGTTCATGACCTGAGACTATTGGGGGAAAAATAACCCTCTTCTCCTACACTTTTCAGCCATTACTGTTTCATTCCTTAGGCAGAAGCATGTGATGGGTTCACCAGGCCACGCAAAATGTAGAGGAAATAAAATTAAATATCCTAACTGTTTTTCTGTATTACTGATGGCATCAAGTCAACTAGCCTGTGATTTAGTCCAGCCCTGGTCTCCTCTGGCACTGAGGATTTTAGCTTTACCAGAAATGGCAGTGTGTCCTGCTGTTGCCAAGCTCAGTAGCACTGTCAGCAGTATATCTTTGTTTTACAGCATGTCCACTGTGCAACACGAACCAGGATCCCAGTTTACAGTGGTGCCACCAAGCCATCACTGTGTGATGTAATTGGTTGCCAGTCTGTTTGAAAATGGTTTCTGACACTGGCCCACTGCCATATCCTTGATTTTTCAGCTCACGCTGTCAAAAATCCTGCCTCAAAGAAACTGAATTCTCATACTTCATTACCATACAGGGTGTTTACTCATCATATTGCAATTTCAGAACACCGTATTGGGCCTATTTTGGGCAATTAATAGATTTGTCTTCCATTTATCCTAAGATTCCCAACTGGAAAGGAAACTGCATTTCGTACCTTTTGTGTAGTGCATGAGGAATGGGAAACCTGTTTTGTGTGGCAGTATTGCTAGGACCAAAGCTCTAGATCAGTATGTCTGTGTGTGTGTGTGTGTGTGTGCGCGCTTACAATAAAATATGCATGACATACTTCCTGAAAAACTAAAATTCTTCTGTTATTCTTCTCCTTGTTACATTCTGAAATTCTGGGCTTGAAAATACCTTTCTTAAATGGCTGAACTTTTGAAACACAGGGTTTTTTTAAATGTTACAGAACTTAAGAATACCCATTATTTTATGTTTTTCTCTTCAGCTTCTAGTTTTACAAAGAAAAATGCCAAAATTATCCATGGAATTCTTCAGGGCTTAGTACAAGTAGAGGTGTGCATTTTTTATGAAAATACTAATTATTTTGAAGCATTTTTTAATTTCCAAATTTCATAATATGTCCTACCGTTCTTCTCTTCACATCAGTGTTCATAGACAACAAAGTCTAAAACAGTCTCCTTTTTGGCACATCTTACTTTCAACCACAGATGGAAATGAATCGTGAGTTTCAATGATTTGGTCTTGTGAGAAATGGTAGCACAAAGTCCATTTTCTTAGTTATTCTTTAGTAACTTAAATGTAAAAGCCATCCTCTGTTATTAAAACTCAACTAATTTGTAATTTTTTATGGTTACAATAAAATGAGAAGGGAAAAAAAAAGTCTTACCTAGAAATTGCGACTACAAAAAAATAAAAAAAATTTATTCTGAGTAAATGATACCTCTCATCTTTCAGTTGAACAAACAAACCTAGGAGCATTCTCTTTTCCAGAACAGTCTTCTGTTCACTCCAAAGCATCTCCCAGCATAACAGGAATAACTGCTTTAGTCAGTTACCTAATGGTAGTATTTTCAATAATACAGATATACATCAGGAGGAACAAGGACAAAAGTTTCTGAAATCATAAACCTTTTTCCCCCTGGTTATGTGAAGGACAGTTGATTATATTGTCTAATCTGAAGTTGGGGTTTTTTGGTTGATGGTTTTTTTAAAAATATATATAAAGAAATAAAAATCCTCTAACCTGCAAGGATTTAGATCATATTTTACTACAGAGAGAATGAATTTGGTTACATCTTTTAGTCATACCCCTATACCAGAATAAACAAAGTGTAATTCTGTAAGTTTTACAACAGCTGAAGCTATATATCTGGCATGCTGAGTAAATTATGGGTTTGATAGAACAGTAACATCTTTACCTTTACACATCAATGTTTTGCTTTCTATTGTGTAGCTTATTGTGGGGTAAAACATGTGCTTCTAGGTGGGGTAAGTTCTTTAGATAGATTGTCAGTGTTCATAGTATTGCCCACTTCTGCTTTCTCTTGGGAGTCAGAATGCAAGTTTGAACCAGGAAAATTGGAATTAAAGGAGTCCCATCACCAAGTGCTCTACTGTTGTTGGGTATTTTATAAAACTAAAAAAGAGAGAAGTGGAGAGAAGGAAGAGAAGTATTGCAGTGAAGTCAAGGGAGGTCCGTATGCAAGCCTCCGCTATATTTGTTTTGTCACTGGAGTATGAACGTGCACTTCAATTGCATGAAACCAATGCTGTGAGGTTTTAAAGAGCTGTTTTGTTTTTAGGTCACATTGGAATGCTTCAAGCTACTCAAATGACTCAAGAAGTTACAATCAGAGATTTGGAATCAGAAAAATCTAGATTAAAGGAGAAATTGTCCCAACTGGAAGAGGAAAGAAACCTATTACAAAGCAAAACACAGAGTTTGGATGAACGACAAAGGCAGCAAATTCTGGCATTGGAGAAGGTTAAACAACTTGTTGGCTTTAGTTGAATGAAAACAAAAGACGTAAAATTCTCAGGGGGAGAAAAAATAAATTATGTTCTAATTTTTGTTTGACACGACTGGACTAGGGCCAGTATGTTTCAAGTATGTCTCATGTAGCAACGTAGAATGACTAATATAAAGTGAGATTAGAGGGAAGTCAGATTAGATGTTGTTCAGACTGCTTTTGACATCTTTCAGCAATTTTGTTTGATTTATTACCTCATGTGTATATGCCTAGTATCTAAAGTGTCTCAGGAAGGACAAATGTGAAATGGTCAACAACAGTTTAAAAAGCCATTTGCTGAAAATTCACTAAACATGTTTGAAAACGGAAATTCTCTATGGGCTTGATACCTGATTGCTGTTTTCCCAGATTAAATAGAGGAAAAAGTAGATTTTTAGTAAGGATATATTGCTTTGCATGGATCTGTTGAAACTACATTTTTGGTTATTGAATGATGTAGTCAGTGCTTAGAGTTTGCTCAGTTTGTTTTATATGGAAGTTAATTTTTTGTAGATTTATTTCATCAGTAATAGTTTTGTATTTTTTTTATTCCTACTGTTCAGATATTTTTTTACCACTTTCTAACCCTAACCACTTTTCCTGTATTTTACAGAAAGTAAATGAAGCAAGGGAGACACAACGTGAATATTATGAGAAAGAGCTGGTAAAATTGCAAGCAAGACTGGAAGGAGAGGCTGCACAGTTAAAGGAGGCTCATTCCAAAACCTTAGAAGAGCTGGCATGGAAACACCATACTGCAATTGAGGCTGCACACAGTAATGCTAATAAGGATAAGAAGAAACTGCAGATGGTAGGTTTGTGTTTTCTTAGTAATCAGATATATTACAAAAATCAAATGTTACCGTTTGAATGTTGTACTGCATGGTTCTGTTTTGTGGCAAGTTTGATTTGGAAGTACCTGCAGGTCTGCTGGGCCTTTCTGAACGAATTGCTTAGCCTTTATTAAAATAACAAATGTCTTGCAAAAAAAGTACATGTACTGTCATGTGTCTGCATACAGAAGAGAAACTCTCAACTTATGCAACTGTCTTTTCAAGTATAGCTGTTTTTTCCTGGGATTTGTGACCCATATTCAGAAGGGCTGGTGTATCAATCAAGATCAGCTCTTCTGAAGGAGGTGAAAGATTATATCACGATAACATTTATTTAAAATTTTCATAGGCAGTCCAGAAAGGCAAAAAGACACTACATTAGGACTTGGCTATATGTTGTTTTTCTTGTTATTAAAATAACGTAGACAGTAAAATGAAGGGTATCAAAAAGTGCTTTTTTCTTAAATCTTTAGCTGAAGTAGCGAACACTTCCATCAATGTGACAAATGTGAAATGATTTTAACAGGGGAAAACTAACTATGAAAAGAAGTTAGGATCAAGATCTGAGTAATTCTTAATCAGATTTCACTGATCTTAATCAGATATCGCTGGCTCCTCTGTCAAACCTGTCTCACTAAGCACATGTTTTGTGTTTGAGTAATCCAAAGAAGAAAACAGTAAGGCTTAAATGCAGAGAAGAATTGAATTTAGTAGGAGGAAGAAGTATGGTTACCAGCAGCCTTGAGACAGAGGATATGAGGATTTTTTAGGACTGGAAGCCTGGGAACAGCATCTGGTGTTTGAAAAGTTCTGAAAAAAATGGAATAGAGAATTCTATAGAATTAGAGTAAGACTCAAGAAATAGCTTAAATACTTCTTTTTGCTTCAATTCTTCTATCTATAAAATGAGCTGTAAAAATGGCATCAGGAGGATTATGAAAATAGAGTTGCTAATAATTTTGCAGTACTGCACAGCTGTACTGACAAGTATCATCAAGGCACTAATTGCTCTGTTATCAGAATAGGGTCTGAATAGCACTAGTGGAATTTTGCAGAGAGCAGATTTCAGCGTGAACAAGACAAACTGATCGAGTTTCATTGAGCAAGGAGCATTTGTCCCACCTGGAGACTGATCTGGGACTGGTGAAGAAAACAGGCACTTGTTAGTTAACATTGTGTAGCAGAGTGTTAGTGACAGTGTAACCCTTTGTTTTGTCACTTTGTCCACCTTACACCATGAAGGAAGAGATTGTGCAAGCAGTTTACACGGAAATTATTTATTGCCTACCACATACCCTAATATAGTGCTTGAACTAACAAGCTACTAGGCTTTATGTGCTTACACTCTCCGCAAAACACTTGAGGAGTCTCTGTTTTTAGATGAGGAAGGCTTGACCTCTATTGCTTCTTGGAGTCAGCTGGATGACACTTCATGGCTGTTGTGCAGCTCCCCAGTTTTCCTTACAGTTTCCTACCTTTTTATGACTGTTTTTTTCTCTTTAATACTTGAGCTCCCTCTCTCTCTCTCCCCCAACCCTGTCTCCACAATCTTGCCAATACCTGCAGTTGTACTTTTTGTTTTGGTTTGTCTCTGGTCTGTGTGTTTTCATACTTCTTTCTGAGATATTACTGACTTCTCAGAAACCTTAGCCCAAGGCTACACAGAGTCACTGAATGGATGCTAAGCCTTGTATTACAGCTGAGTCCCTAGAAAGGAGGTAATAAAGGAGACTCTGTAGCTCCATAGAAAGCCTTGAACTGGTGTATGACATGACTCTGGAGCACCTTGTTTGGTAACCTTAATTTTCTTCAATAAAACATTGTGGAATAATAAATTATATAGTATATTCCACTGAAATATGTAATAAAGTTTTTAAAATTGACATGTTTCCTTTAAAGTATTTTGTGAAAAAAATTGTTCTTCTGAAGATGTATTCTGAATATTAATAAAGCTGGAGTGTATATTTGTAGTTTTTCTTAAAAAAGAGAAGGTTTCTAACATATGTATACCACATAGGCTCACATAAGAAAAATATAGTTCCTTCAGCAGTTACTTTCAGAATTTGACTGTTACACGACAGAGACTGAATGAAAACAGAGGTGTTACTTGATTCTTGCCATGTAGTTAAACTTGAAAATTAATTGTTGATTTGTTTTGGTTCTATGTAAATGTATATTATAGATATGGTGTAAGCCTTTTTTTTGTTTATTGTAACAGCCTGAAAAACTTCAGAGCTCATTTTGGATTTTAAGATTTACTATTTTCTGTGGGGACTACGTGTAGGAAGTAGATGGCTATAGGCTGAAGGACATGCACGTTATCAGTGTAATTTTATAAAAAGTGAAAACTTCTGTCAACGCAGGTTGAAAAACCGCACAAGTAGATAATAGTTTTAATGATTTTGATAATTAAATGAGAAGAAAGTCTTGTTTGCCTTTATTATGTGATTAACCAAGGATGTTGTATTATAAAATAACGGAAAAATTAAGACATCCGTTGTAACAGGAAATAAATAGTCATGTTTTATGAGTTCAAGGAAAGGGTGATTCTTGGTTGAGATCAAAAATATTTATGCCAGTAAGAATAATTTTCATGTGGCACACCTGTACTTTGCAATGACTGTATGACAAGTATTTAATATTTCTTCCATCTGTCCTATTTCTGAAGGAGTTGGAGCAGCAGTTTGAGAAGGAGAAACTGCATTTGGAGGATGATAAGAATCAGCTCAGACAGCAGCTGGAAAATATAAAGGAAGAGCTGACAACGAAACTGAGTTCTGCCAATCAGGAGGCAAGGCTTAACTTTATTGTTTCAGCTCTGTGTCCTTTGTGCTAGACCACGTTTCATCAGTAGTGATCTTGTGCTTAGAGTCCAGGACAGAGGTAGGACTATGCTCTTCGATCTGTTTAGTGCCTTATTTCTGTTTAAAATGGACTGTTCTTCAAAGATGATAAATTACTTGACTGCTTCTGAGCATTGATTTTTGTTGTGCTTTACACAAATAACAAAGCAAGAGATGAAGGTATAAAACAGTTGATGTAAACAGCTTTTCATTTTTAAGTCTGCTTATATTCTCATTAGGTACACAGACTCCTACACTAAATATGTCAGGAGACAGAGAGAAATAAATAGTATTTAAACCCACATGTAGTTACAGATGACATGTTGGAAATTCTGGTCAGCTACCTGGTTTGAAAATAATCTTCATATATTTTCATCAAAAGATATGAAATACTTAGAGTAAGACCCAAATTATTTGCAATGTTTTGTTATATGCAATCAATATTAAATGTGTCGTATTTCAATACAGTTTTAATTTTTGGAGTTTGAAATCACTACCTTTTATAATATAATATTTTTATACTGGAGATATATTCTACTGAATCAAGAACAACAATCCATTCTTCTCTGGAACTTTTGTCTCGTTTCCAGAAAATAATTCATCAGCTTCATTGTTCAGCAAGCCCTACAAAGGATTTCAGTGTGTGTTCTAAGACAGATCTAAGCATGAATTCCAATACTATTTTGCAGTAACATTTTTCATTACTGTTTTCTATGCAGTGCACGTTCTGGAGAGAAGAGGTATCTTATTCTGGTGGCTTGCAAATTGCACAAATGCTAAACTAGCTTAAGAACAAAAGTGTTTGTTTTTAAGTGATAAATAGGAGAGACTGCCCTTCTGAAAGTATAGATTAACTTACTAAAGTATAGCTTTTTTGTGTTAATACATATTGCTGTATTAATAATACATCAATTACTTCATTAATATACCTGATGATGTATTAAATTAGTATATATTACTCTATATATTCTGAAAATATGTATTAATATATACTTCCAGAGTAGTACCTACCAGATAGATATGACAGAGATTACATACTGCCAGAGCATCTGAACCTCCCATCTTTGGAGTTAAGCAGCACTGATGATTGGTCAGTCATAAGTACCTGTTAAATAGGAGACTCTGCTTCCTTCTAATGGTTGTGTATACCTTTGCCAGTGCATCTGAGCTCAGACAAGGTGCTAATTGAAGCTGGAAATGCTCCTGCTTTATAACAGTATGCTTACCTATATCCACATTGATGAAAATATGATGTATTAGTTATTTATGATAAAGTCATATACAACTTTATTTTCATTTAAAAATTAAGGAAAGTTTTGTTATTTCTTTTTAGCTATAACTTTTCTCTGTTGTATGCTACCTTTCTTTGTTGCTGGATTAGATCTGAGGAGTGCACTGTTCTTTTATTTTCACTCTTTTTTTTTATTTTACTTACTCTTTCTTAGCTTCTCTTGGGTTCATGAGCGATAAACTTGCTCTTTCCTTGAAGGAAATAACTCCAGATGTTTTAAGGATGAATTTTTGTTATCTAACTGCTATGAAGTACAGGCTTGAAAAATTCATCAGAACACTGAATGAAGAAAAGAGAATTAAGAATGCATGTCTAAGGAATTGAAGACTAACCTAAACTAAAATAGTGAATTAGAGCCAGCTGCTATTTAGTATTTGAGTTTATATACATTCCTATGCCAGAATAAATATTATATAGTGTATATTGCATATTGAAAGAATGAGAAAAAGTGTGCAGGCAATAAATTTGTGGTGGTCTATAAATCCACTCCGTGTAGTACAGAAGAGATATGTTTGATTTTATTACTAAGTTTATGTTGAGCACATGAAAGAACCGCTTCACTTGCAACAGCAGCTTACCCTTAGATCTCTATTGACAACTGACAACAGTTTCTCAATGCCTTCACTGACCTGGAAGAAGCTCCCCTCTGATGCGTCTGGCACATCATTAGCTTAGCTCTTACGTTGCTACTGTTGTTTCCTCTTTTTGGTTTGTTTTAATTTATGGAAGTCATTTAGCAGTAGGCACGTATTTATTACTTTCCGTGGATATTAGCTTAGTTCTAGCTTTCCTGCTGAGAAAGCTGCTTTTGAACCCACATGCCATCCTCTTTTCTTTTTGACGGACTGTTTGGTGGCAATTATCTTGGCAAAAGGATGAGGAAGATTCAAGCCTCATTAGGCTTGCTCCTAGTACTAAGCTATTTAAGAACAGTGTAATCTGAAATACTTGCCAGAGATTTTTTTGAGAGTTCAGGTTAAGTCAAGATAGTGGCTTTGTCAAATGCATCTCGGAATGAGGCTGTCTGTTGGCTCTATTGGTTTGTTTCCTTTCACTGTAGACCAGCCAAGACCTTTTAGAAAGGTGCTTTGAGTTGTTTGACAGAGTAATCTGAGAACTTGCTGTCCCCATGCAGAGGATTTCTGATGATTTTACTAAGGAACATTTTAAACAGCCTCCAACACTACTTTGTCAACAGCAGAATATGTCTTTAGCCTTATGAGTGGCATTCGTGCATGCTCCCATATCCTTTAGGTCTACAGGAATGCTGTTCATATTTCATGCAGATGCGTAGATAGCAGTACACTTCCAGGATATCAATACAGTTTTCAGAATGAAAGAATGCTGCTTCAGGTAGTAGTGGTTTGTAGAGAATTACTACTTGTTCGAATGTAACGTAAAGGAGCACAGAAATGAGTGCTCAAGTTTACATTAATTTTTCTCTGAGAACTGTCATGCCAAAGAAATTGTTGATTCTTTTCTGAAAGGAAAGGGGGAAATCCTCTTTTTAAACATTTCACAGTTGCCTCCAGGGGGAGAGAGTTACGAGAGGGAGGAGTGGTGCCCCTGGGTGTGTTATAAACTGTATGTGCATATAATTATTCTAACAAACGGAAAAAGTGGTTGTAACTCTCTCCTGTTCATGCCTGCAAACCAAAGCAGGGACACTTAACTTACTGTGAAGGAAATTTATCTCAGCATACAAAGACAATGGCATAGACTACTGCTACTGCTACACCTTCAGTTCCAATTAGCTGCTGTTCTTTGGTCCCCCTGACTCCCATTAGTCAGGTTTTCCAGCCTACATACTTCAAAAGTTGGGTTTTTTTTTCCTTGTAGCTGGTGAACAATGTTGAATCACTAATATTTTTATTTGAAGCAAAGAAGTATAGTATCATCGTTTGCAGATGGGGAGCTGAAGCACAAACAGGCAGAAAAAAAGTGTATTGTTACATAGCAGTTGAGGAAATTATCACATTACACTCTATAGGTATTAGATTGATCTTTAACCGGGCTAATTTGTGGACAGCTAGCATTTTGAAAACAGAGAAACGTGTATGTAGTACAAGTTAATTTATGTATTAGAATAGAGTTTATATACTTTGAAATGGTTTTCAAAGAAATGGTTTTCATTAATTTGCATAAAACATATTTTCTCACAGTAAAGTTAGAGACAACTTCAGATCTTTTATGTAACCTTGCAAAGTGCATCAAACACACATTGGATTTTTTTTTTACTTGTAAAAATCCTTTAAGTGAGTCTTCGATTTTACAATATTGCAGGATTTTTTTTTAGGTACAGAAACATTGTGATATTAAAGGAGAACAGGCTGTGCAACTACAAGTTTGCTTAGTTCTGAATTAGAAAAGCACTGGAAGAAAATGAAACCAGGTAGTCTTGCCTGCCATTAGTAATTATTATGGAAATTACAGCTTGCTTTGTTTTATCATAGGTGTGTCGTCTGCAAGACCTAGTACGAAAAAGTGAGCAAGGTCTTGGGACTGCAGAAGGACATATCTCCAGTCTTCAAGAGGCTCAGGAAATACTCCAGAAAGAACTAGAATTAACTAGAGCAAGACTGCGAGAGACCACAGATTCATTGTATAGTGTTGAGGTAACCGTAATGTTAGAGAATAAATTGTGCAAAGCACAAGTCATAGTGATTTTTGGTTTAAAATGGCAAGAAGTATTACAGTGTACACATTATTGAAGGAGCCTCATGTGGCTTCATTAAAAGATTTCTCTTTCAAGCAGAGAAGATGGTTGATTGTTTTGGGATGGGTGGCTTTTTTGTTGTCAGAAAATTTTTAGCATTTTAACAGGTAGTGCTGCAAGCACATCTTTCTATGTTTAGTACAAATAGTAGCTGTGCCAAAGCCTGTTTTAGAGGCTGGATAGAAATTCACAAGAATGTAGAAAGGATGTGTCTTAAACGTTGCTATTCCAGATAATTCATGTCCTGCTGCAAAATAAGTTCCAGAGTTTACAGGCTCTGGAATTCCCTGAAACCTTTTTCATGTTTTCCTTGAGTAGTGGACACTGTCTTCATTTCAGTCTTGAATTTAGAATTTTTCTTAGAGACTTGAGGATAGTTTAAAGATACATTTTAAAAGATAGCAGACTGTCACCTAGAAAATGTGATCACTTTATACCACTGAAGCAATTAACTTGTATAGGCACAAATATATTGTCATTTTAATTGGCTTAAATGGAACTGGAACTGTCAATTAGTCTGTCAATATCTCATTGATTGTAATACTAAGTAAGCATTTCCTTTTTCTTTCCTCAGTAAATAATGTACGTTTTACAAGATCACAGAAATGTTTGAAGTAGAGTAGCAAATATTAATAAAAATTCTCACTGAAACTGTTTTCCTATTTTCATAACGAAACCAGCCTGAAGCAGGATATTGGTATAGTTTTTAATGTCTTTCATCTATTGTCATTAGATGTGCACCATATTATAGTTTATAACTTCCTCTGTATTTTTCATAGTTTCTCTAAGTGTCCTTATGAACTAGTATTGCTTTCTTCACCTATTAAAACATTTAAATATTCATATATAGCAGCTCACTTGCACTAGCATTTATGTTAACAGATCTTAAAATATATAAAAATGCTACATTTTAACAAGTCCTATTAAATTTAGATGGCCACGTTTGCTTCTCATGTGTGAAGCAAGCATTGCTGAATAAGATTCCTGTAAGTGTGATACTATTCTAGTCTGGTAAAACTTGAATAGAAATTTATGGGACTTCTAAAGGTAGTGTTTTTTGTGTTCAGACTGGGAAACCTTGTTTCTAGCAGGTTTGTCCAGTCAAGAAACAGAAATAAAGTGTATGAACTCTGTGTCATTTACAGATAGCTCAAGCTTTGAAATTCAAATACTGATGCTTCAAAAAATTAAAACAATCCAAGCCTTCTTGACAAGGACTTAAGTGTCCTGCTCTAGTTCCAAAGTTAGTCGTGCTTTGAACAGGACTTAATGACCTTTTGAGGTTTTTTGCAACATAAATTATTCTGTGGTTCAACGTAATGGTATTTGAAAAGATTACTTGCAGAATGACTTATTGGAAAATTGCTTTTTTTAGGAATGCAGACTTCTATTTCACAAGTAAGAAGTATCATCAGATATATAGGCATTAATTGTGCAAAATTAGGAATTACACACTGAAAAAGTTTTAGTTCAAGTTTTATGAGCTAATCGTAACTGGTATTTTTATTGTAAATATATTAATTTAAGGTTTAAAATATGTTTTTGCTGCTGATCAGTCTCTATTGTAAAGTTTATGTTTGCAGGGAGAACTAGATCAGGAGAGACAACAGCATGAGGCAATGATTGCTGCCATGAGGGAAGAGGAAAAGTTCAAAGTGGACCGAATGGCACGTGACTTGGAAATAAAATGGACAGAAAATCTTCGGCAAGTATTTGTTTTTCCCTTTTATTCTTTAATAACAAACTATGCAAATGTATTATCAAATAAAATATAAAGCAAATGTTTCCGTTATTAGCTAAGATTTTCCAATTATTACTGAAATCTTAATTCTTTTTCACATCTTGCACCAGGTCCACTGCATTGTAGTTATTTGACCTTTGTTTTTAGACAGGAATGTAATAAGCTTCGTGAAGAACTGAGGCTGCAGCATGAAGAGGATAAGAAGGCAGCCATGACTCAACTGTTGCAGCTGAAAGAACGTGAAAAAAACGCAGCAAGGGATGGATGGCAAAAAAAGGTTGAAGATCTTTTAGACCAGGTAACTATGGTGTCTTTGAGAAATGGAAAGCCATTACAATTTAGCTGCAGGTGGTTTATTACCAATTAAATACAGTGAATTGGTTGTGACATCTGACTTTGAAATTTAATTTCTTATCATAGTGCTTTTTTAACCTAATTGTTACAAAATATATTAGCATAATTCAATTATTATTATTCTTTACCTTAAATGTGAATAAAACTTTTTACAGTTTTGGGGGAAGAAGTTGACAGTCTCATGTCTCACTACAAGATTTTTTTTATTGTCTGCTCACCTGTTCTACTGTTAAATATCTGCCATTGCTAATTGTTTGGACTCAGAGGTATCCCTTATTTTTACAAAAAATAATAATTCCCTGTCTTTACAAGAATAACACAGTACAAGTTACTGAAATGTCAAAATGTCCCTCAGTTTCTATGACACATTTATTACAGCTGTGTCTTCTCAAGTGATTTTGAGCATTATTTTGGGATAATTTTGTATGAATACTGATGTTTTTTGCTGACAACACATAATCTCAGTTATGTTAGATAACTGAGAATACTTGCTTTGTACTGGTTTTATTGACTCCAGTTTGAAGGAGTAGCTGATAATGAACAAATACATTTTAAAGAGAAGCAGATTTTGAAACTCATTAAATGACTGTGATTTCAGGGTGTTATTGTGGGATGGCTTTTAATTTGCTACCTAATGTGAGGAGTCTAATAACTGAACACACACTTGATTATACAGCCTCTTGCAGGAGGATATAACAATATATTTTGCTGACAGGGAAATTTAAGCTTGTGAAATCTTGTGGTTTAGTCTCATAAAAGCTGGAGGCTTTCAAAGTTCTTGGTTTGTTACTTTTTACAACGTTAACGTAATAAGACTTGGGCTCATTTGATTTTAAGTTTCACATTACACAATCCTTAAGTTTCATTTACTTTCTTTGCTTCTATGTATAAATAACATTTTGTCTTGAAAGGGTTATGTTAAACGTCCTGTAGTTTTAACATAATTTTAAAATACTTCACAGGCTCTTTGAGTAATCTCTTTCAGGGCTTAATTATTCTCATACTGAGGTTTTTCTTTAAATTTAGACAGAATCTTCTCTGTATCAGTTTATGATCATCTCTCATTGGCCTGTTGTACGACATTGTTACAAGGCTGGGTCCACTTTCTCTGTAACCACCTCATAGGTACTGGAAAGCTATTAAGTTCCACAAAACCTTCTCATCTTTAGACCGAACAGTTTCCTCAGAAGGATATAGGTTCCAGTCCCAGTCATCTTGGTGGTAGCTGTCCACTGAACATGATCAAGTTCACCAACATGTGTCTTGTACCAAAGATAAATAAACTGAAGGAGGAGACAGAATATGCCCTCCAGGTGATGTGCAGTCAGTGCCAGGTTGGAGGGACTGATTCCTTTCCCTCAAAGTACAGCCTGCTGCTGGCATTCTTTGCTGCCAGGCCACACTGCTGATTTGTGTTTAGCCCACTGCCAACTAGGTCATGCGAAGCACATCTGTAAGGCAGTATGGACTAGTGCAGGGCTTTAGTCCATCCCATGTAAAGGGCTTTGCATTTGTCCTTGTTTAATTTTGTGAGGTTCCCATCAGCTCGTACTTATAACCTTTATAGGTCCCTCTGAATGGCAACCCTGCTTTTCAGTGTATTGTGTCATCCTCTTCCTGGTTTGGTGTCATCCACAAACTCCATAGCAATATTCCTCCAGATACTCCTCCTCCAGATCATTGATAAAGTACTGAAATGAGTAGTCCTGAAAAAGACGCCTTAGAAACTCTACACTAAACCAGAACAGCCTCAGATACTGCAGTAGTGCTATAAAATTGTGTATTTGTTACACTCAGCCCTGGTTTTCATTCGTGGGAAGATGCATTTGAAACCCATTTGAAAGGCATGAAGCCTGTGTAAAACCTAGGAAGAGAGAAGGGATCTAGCTCCTCTTTCTGCAATTCAGATTTTTACACTCAAAATAGTGGTCTGGTCTATACCAGTAGTATTATACAATGAGTTACCAAAACAATGCAAGACCAAGATCTTTGCTAAATCATTTGTAAACTCCTGCCTTGGCAAAAAATGTGCCTTGGCCTACATGTGTTCTTTATGTTGAGAAAGTGTCTAGAGCTTCAACATTTAGTTACATAAATCCTGTTAAAAATGTTGAATTCAGAAATGAAATGCTCATCCATACAGGTACATAATTTTCTATTAGGTATTGATGCATCTCTGTTTTGATTTAAAAACAAGCTATAAAGACGTGTATCACCTAACTTTAAGTACAGGAATGGTTATGTATTTGAAGTGTTGAAAAAATAGGTTTAAATATAGTTACTTAAACTGTAGAAGTATACAGCATAGAGTATTGCCCACCTTGGAATGGTGCTCACTGGAAAAACTGAATGAAGAGACACAGCTATAAATGTTAACAATTTTAAAAAACGCAAACAGTTCAATCAAAAAAATTATGCCCATAAAGTGTACTAAGCTGATTTGGGTGTTTTTGATTTTGTTATATTAATCTATAAACTTCTGCCACTTCTGTTTGTTGCACCTTTGATGCATAAAGCTAGATAACAGTTTTGTTTTTATACCAGTAGTGATAAGTGGAGCCTTGTAGAATGCATATAGGATTATCGTTATTCTAACAGATTAGCTTTGTTATGAGTAAAATAATTTTCTTGAGATAAAATGCTGTTCAGCTGATTCAGTGCTTAAACACATTCTTGCCAGTTTCATATCCTCACCATCTACAGTTTAATGTGGTTGGTAGTTTAACTAGATCAGTGTCTAGAGACCAAGTGTGTAGTTCTTATTGCTGATATGAGAAATTGTTCTGGAATACAAAAAAAGAAAGTGCTTTTCCTTTTTTCCCTGTAAATTGCACCTAGTACTTCTACAGCAATCCATGCGAGAGTTTCATCATGAAATATGCAGTAAATTTGGATGTGCTAGCTTGTTTCCATTCCTCTTAGCTGTGTAATGGGGTTTTAACACTTTTCTTCAAAACATTTTACTGCTGAGAAAGCTTCAGCCATGGATAAAATAGCAGGAATTTTCTTTTTTTTTTAAAGTGTGAGCATGTTCTCTTTTTTTCCTGTCTGTCTTGTGCAACCTTCAGTTCTGGGCACTGAAATCTACAGTTTAAGATGTGTATTCTTCTTACCTCTTTTTTCTTGTGATAATTTTTTCTTTCTGTAAACTGAATCAAGTATCCTCATTGTGGAAGGGCTTCTCTATATTTGAGCAAACATTGGTTCTCCCATCTTCATTACTTTCCAGTAAGACATTTCAGTAAAATAAATGTTTTTGTCAGCATTTTTCCCATATGTAGCTTTCCATTCTTATGTAGCTTCATATAAGACCAAGCATTCATGTGACATCCTTCTTTTTAAACTTTGTCAACTTTTCACAGCAGAAGATAAGTCTTCTGTTAATGGAAATATCAGAATTAGTACAGTGAGAATTGACAAAGGTATACTACATAGGCTTTCATAACTTTTGTTTATTTTTCCTACTGCAAAGATTCTCTTCCTTTTTGCAAAATATGTTGAAGTTTCCTATTTGGTTCGTTTGTGTAATGGTGTGTTCCTTTTTAAACTGTCAAGGCAAATAGGAGAAAGTTTGACTTATGATGATGACGGTATTCAAATTTTAGTTTTCAGAACATTCCAAACTCATTCTTACAATACAGGCCTTACAATCCTGCCTATACTCTTGTTCATGAAGTGGAGTGCTGAGAAAAGTCATGAGCTCCTGTGAACATCTGTAAATGACTTGATCAGGCTTCAGTTGGAGGCCATTACTGCTCTGTCTTTACTTGCCCATGTGGAGGTGCTTATTGCAGAGCTGATGTGCATTCACATTAGCATAATCAGGAAACCCTCCTTTCTTCCTCAGCACAAGGATTACTCGTGTATTCCACAGCCTGGGTAATCCTTGCATTAGTAGATTTGCTCTCAAATGGATGCTGGAAATTTCTATACCCTGTATCAGTTTCCCAAAAGAAGGGAGATAAACTTTCAGCACAGAATCATTTTACTCAGCTTCCTGTCACTTGATATTGTCCTGACTGCACTGTCTAAAGCTTGTCTGTCAGAAGCAGAGTGAAGGTAAATTTCAAGTAAGTCCCTCCTAATTGGCAATTCTTGTACTCGAGAATACTAGTAAGGGTACCATGACATCTAGTGGATGGTAAGGGACTTAGACAAGATTTAAAAAGCACTTAAAAATCTAAAACACTGAAATCCAAAAGAATAAAAAGAAAACTCATGCCAAGGAGGGAGAAAAGAACAGAGAGCACCTGGAATGCAGTTCAGGGTAAGGTTTTATGACCCTTCTTTCATCTGTAGATACCTGCTTTTCCAAAGGAGCATGGTTTCTTTGACTCTTGAAAACTTTGACAAGTTAGTACAGCTCTCAAAACTGTGGTCTTAATGAGCCTGTGCTGCAACTTAGGCAGGCCTCACAGAGAATCAGGGGAGACTAGGGAGTTTCTGTCTAGATCCAGTGTCTGTGTGCATCCTGCCACTCAACACTGATTTAGAAGAATGGCACCCCTGTATTCTAAGTGGGTGTCCTTGTTACAGGGGCCAGGACCAGTTTGTCACTATGAGGGTATAACCAAAACTGGGTATTCTACATCATCTGTGTAATTTCTGATGAACTGTCAATAATGGGTTGTTGGTAGCAGCTGCCCAGGGCACACCTGACCCTTCAGGCTACAAGCTGGGTGTTTAAGAACCCTGGAAGGCATGGAAATGCTTCTGTCTTCACACCAATGACTCAACAGTGGTAACTCCCCTCTGGGGAGTCATTAGCACCTTCACACCCAGCCTGAGGGGTCATGTCTGCTAACGGGCCATCAGTGACTGGCATGATAGGCAGTTGCAAAAGCCTAGACCATCAACGATTCCAAAAATATTCCATGATTCACAGAGTTAAATCACCCATTGTGAAACTACTCACCTTGGGGGAGGTACTGGGCATTCCCACCTGAACCTGAGCGTATATCATTTTTGGGTTTTGGGATTTCTGGTACCACTCCTCAGATCCAGAGGAGGATCAGAACCTCAAGAGGACTGCAACTGCCACTCTTGACAAGACTGCAACCATCATCCTCACCAACAGGTTTTCCTTTTACTTTGCTCCTGGAGGGGGACCATGTCATGCTCAGCATAGGGATTAACAAACACCATTCTGTTCTTGTCCCAGAGTGCTGGCTTATACATCTGTCTGTGTGGGTTAAAACCAGTTTTCTCTGTATCATTGTATTTATTTAATTAATTTCTCTCGCCAATTTACTTTTAAACTAGCACAGTGGGACATCTATGCTTTAAGGAAGTCAGAAATTATTGTATTGAGCATATAGATAATCACGTAGTCCAGAGTCACTGCAGTCCTGAGGGCCAGCTATTGAGGGTGCTTCACCTGGTTTCATGACCGTCTACTTCTCAAAAAGGAATCTCCTTTGTTCTGGGCTCCCTATTCTATACAGAGATGTGATCCTGATGATTAGTTGGTGCATTTTTGCTGTCCACATTGGTCATTGTAGTTTTGTCTGAAATGAAAACAAATGCCTAACATTCAGCTGTTTGTTATGAGCCTTTCATTTTGGTGAGCCCATTCAGCCCACACCGCGCCTTTGTCATTATTCTACTCTTTGTTTAAGAGATTCTGAATATAAGGGAGGAAATTCATTAAAGACCATTTACAATTAAGAGCTACTCAGCAACACAGACAAACAAAAGAAACAGAACAAATCAGTGTTTTCAAAGTATTTTCAGTAGGACGTAGTAGGAATACTAACAAATGTGAGTTCGCTGCTCTGTTATAGAATAAATGTGTTACTGGACTTCTTTCTTTTTCTCTCTTTTGGTTTCTTCTTAATTTCATTTTTCTTGTCCCATGGTGGTGTGTTTAATTGAATTTAAAAATATACGTAGGCTATGTTTGAAGTTGATATCTTCATATCCAAAGACAGTTGTCTATCTGATCCTAAACTTCTAATGAAATTTAATGCCAGCAGTTTTTGTTTGGTAGCAAATATGAGGGGAGGAAAACTGTTGGTCAATAGATGAGAAGAACATTAAATTCTTAGTACTATATGTAATAAATGATGCATGAGTAAAGAGTTTAATTTGATATTTGGAAGTTTACGCTTCCAAAACTGGCAAATAGAAATCTAAGTCAAATCCAACAGTAATACCATCCCCCAAACAAAATTTTAATTCTGTATTTGTATATGTATTACCCTTAACTTCTTTGCTCCATGCTTGCTCAAGTATCTTTGGCTTTTCATTCAAAACCAATAAAAAGAGCAGACCCTGGAAGGAACAAGAGAGAACTTACCAGGTGGGGCAAAATTTGTTTGAGATTCAGCAGATGAATAGAATTCTAAATTAAAGGCAGTGATACCTCTGTGCTCCAGGAAGAATTAGTCAAGGTGTGTACATAAACTTTACAATCCTGATAGCTTTATGACAAATAAATGAAATGAAGGTCTAGTACCATTCCAAAAACTTTAAAAGTTATCAGGAGATTCAAATGGTCCTATTTTTCCTCTGACCATTGAACCTTCAGTTTGTCAGATTAAAAGAACGTATTCTAAAATCCATATGGATACAAATATGCAAATCCCCTAGGCCAACCCAACCCATTCTATCATTTTGCCTAGAAGTTTGACAAATTCCTACAACTGGAAAAGAGAAGAGCTCCATCTTTCTAAAGCAAGAAGATAAGTTCCCTGCCCTGTGATATCCTGGAAGGCAACACCTTCCCTCATAGTTGCTACAAAACCAGGAGGAAATCAGGGCAAATTAGATCCCAGACATAGTCACAAATTTTAGAATGTCAGATATATACTTTGTTTTCCTCATCAGAAAACTGTTGGGTTTTGAGATGGAGAAAGAGCTCCAAATACTGCTTTTTCTTACCAGTCATAGAGAGCAAACTTTGATGTAGCTCTTCAATTCCTAGCATGTCACAAGCCTTGAGCCAAGTACAAAATGTTGTAGTAGCAAACAGCTGCTTTCCAAATCTCTGCGGAGTCATCTGTCGCGTAAGCACTGCGCAGCCAGAGACTGCACATCTGCTGACAAATCAGTCTTTCTCTTCAGATGAAAGACGTATCTTGAGGGAGAGTTTGTGGTGTTGTTGCTGTCATTAGCTGGATAAAATGGACTTATACCAAAGGTCCCTTCGGCTTCTTCACCAGGCACCTCAGAAACTCATTTCTTTTACTAACGTATATTTTACTAACCTATAACGGATGCACATAGGGTTTCTTCTTCAGGAAGGTAAGCAGCAGCTATGGGAGGTCAATGTTAAAGTGAAGCAAAGACTGTGTAGCAATCTAGATCTGCTTTGGTAAAACAGATAAAGTAGGACCTTTCCAAGTTAGGGTCTCAGGTTTTATTCAAGAATTCCTGTTTGTCAGCAGTATTTTGAAAATTCAGTAAACTGTGCCACAAAATCAGATTGTGGCACAATTTGACATTGAAATGTCAGTGAGGAAAAGGTGTTATGTAACTGATCTTTGAAGACTTTGAAGACTGATGCTGAAATTCAGTGTCAAGATTCTCTAATCCGTTTGAAAGTAGTTTTTAGCCCAGAGAAACAATCAGAGAACTTCCTCACATTCGATAACTTAATGTCCTGCAGAAAACAAGGTAACTGAATGGAAATGTGAAAATATCACTGGTGCAGTAAATGTCCTTCTTGAGGAAAATGACACTGTTTCATCACCAAATATGGCCCTGTGACGCCAACTGTTCACTACAGTAAGCAAACCCACAGACTGAACAGTTTCAAGTCACTAAATCTATGCTTTACTGCAACACAGATTGGCCCAACTAAGTTGAAAACTCAGCTCTTTTAGGAGAGATCTTGAAAAAGAGGTGGGAATACCAACTTTGTCCCATATAGTATGTGCAAAATCTTTCAGTCCTGCTGAATAGCCTGCAATGATCAGTGGGTTCTAAACATGCTCCATATGAAGATGCATATTCTAGTCTCTGCTGCATCTCTCTCTGCTGTTCCTCTGGGTCATGGTGAATTTCTCTTGGCTACACGTGAGCCTTAGCTGTGCGTATGCTGAGGGTGGAGAAGATCATACTTCTACTGAAAAATGAGACAGCAAAATCAAGTAAAATCAGGTTAGCTAATACATATATACCAAATAGAGATGTATTTTCAGGAGTTCCTTTACTTCCAAGAGCCAAATTAATACACCTGTACACCCCATCTACAGTCTGATTTCAAGGAGAAAAGAGCAAGGATTTCCTATACCACATTAACATCACAACCAAGTCTTGAATTCCACCCTGCAGAAATAGAGTGATAGTTAAACCCACCTTTTCCCTTGTTTTTTTTTTTTTCTCATCACTTCCCATCATTTAAATACAGACTAATAAGCACATGTGTTTTTATCAAAATCTCATTCGATAATAAATTGAATACTGTTAAAAACTCTTCTTAGGTATTATTTCTGTACAAGAGCATTTATTGCCCAGTTTTGTTATCAAAGGTCTTTATTCCACTGCTATGCTGAATGAAAATCATTTTATTTTTACACTTAAAGATTTTCTTGTTTGACTTTTAAATCATCTTTTTCAGTCTTTTTTCCCAGACTGATGTGTAGCTAGCTGTCCTATAATTAAATGTTTTGGAATAGTGATATGATGCTTAGACTTCCAGATCAGTACAGTACTTGTGTCTGTCAGGTTTTGTTAAAAATAAATAAGCTGTATTTCTTGTGTATTCAACATTGCTGTGTGTCTTTTTAGAACATGTAGGAATGTGAAATGTATAAGTTCAACTTTATTAAAAAATAACTTTTTTGGCCTTTGCATGCTCTTCTTTTTGCCAGTAAGATCTGAGCAGTTAGTAGTTTATTTTTTTGGACAAGTTACTTTCTGATCTCATTTCACAATCAGAAGATATGGGTCACGGAAAGATTTTTGAGTGATGTAGCCTAAAAAATCTGTGACATTTAACTGGAAAGTTTTGGTGCAGAACCTTCACCAAGAGTTCATAATTCCATCTGTTTTCCAGCCCTCTAGTAAACTTTTAAATTTCGTAAAATCACATGTATTAAAATGGTTATCCTATGTTAGTACTTTTACTTATAAGATCAATTTAGTTATAAGATCAGCAAAGCAAGACCAATTTCTTTCTTGGTGAAAGAAATCTGTTATTCTGCAAGTGGCAGGGGACAACTCAAATGGGCTTTTTATAATAGGGTAGACCTCAGAATATAGCTTTCCAGAAGTACGTTTACTTGGAACTTCTCTTCAGCGTAGAACAATATGAACCCTTCTGCTTCAGGTGTAAAATATAAGTACTTAGTTGTACCACAGTGCTGCCTAGATATGTCCACCGATATTAAGTCCAAAATGTTCTATATACTTAACATTTATTTTGCAAGAGATCATTCCTGCTCGTAACATCACCAAACAGAGGGAAAGGGAAACACAGCAAAATTAGGTTGATTTGTTCAGACTGGCACTGTCAAAATCCCGTGCTGGAATCGAAACTGCTGCCACCATGTTGTCTGCTGGTGTATGATGCCTCCTAGTGTTTTGCCCTTGCATAGAAAATTATTGCTTATAAGTCTCACAATTTTAATTAGCTCATTTTTGATATTTCACAATAATGTATTTTTATGTTGTGCCTTTTTGTAGATTCACGAGAATTAATAACAATTTCTTCTTGTATTTTGACAAAGTATTATCTAATAATTCCCACCTATAGGCTTCCAGACCGGTGTCAAAATACCTGCTGTCTCCTGGAAAAAAACATGGTCTTGACTGACCTGTGCCAAAAGGGGAAGGTGGTCATGCTGAATTTGAAATTGCTCTACTTAATTTCTGATGGTTCTGTTCTGTGCATGTGTGTGCTTATCCATATGATTCATATATAAAAACACACAGGCGTTTATATATATATATATGAATGATGTCTATTATTTGTATGCTCAATAATGCTTCATAGGGCATTTACTTGGCAATATGTTGGGGTTTTTTTTTGCTTTTCATTAGTAATCAACACTAGTATAAAGTGATACATTAAGTCATTTTATTGCTGGAGACTTTCAGGAAGAGTCTTATGTACCCACCATGTTCTGAATTTCAAGAAAAATACAAGAAGTATTTTATTAGAAATGTCTTCATTACAGACTAATTTTCTGCCCTTTAGCAGCACAATTTGATCATTATTATGATGTATTTGATATGCTTGTGATATTTCAGAGACACAGCTGATTGTTGATTGCATCCTTTTATAGCCTCTTTTCTAATAGGAATGCAAATTGGTGTACTTAATGATTTCATCCTAAAATTATTTGCCATAAAGGAGAAGAGAAAACAAGTGGATAACTTCAAAAGTGTTCAGCTGTGTAATATGTGACTATACAGTAACGTTATGTGAAAGAGATAATGCTATTCTGTGTGTCCAAAACATAACATGGAAAACCACATCATTCTGTTCTGTGTTTGGTAGCTTATCTACTGAGTCAAAGCAACGTATTCATATTTATTTTTGCAGATAGTTTTGAACTTATTTTTCTCTGATCAAATTATATTAATGTTCCATGTTTACCCTTCCTTTCTTATCCCTTTTTCTTTTACTTAGTTGATTTCTGAATGTTTTCCTTTATTCCTATGATCTTTTCTTCATAGCGGCACTGTCTCGGTGAAGCTTTGCATAAATCTATCAGCAATGTAAGTGATTTGCACTTACAGCTTGTGAACAGGGCATGCTTGCACTAATCAACCTGCATATCCTGTGGTACTGCTTTAGTGCTTTAGCCTATGAAATGGGAAACATGGTAATATTTGAGAGGAGAACGTGTGCCACTAGTTATGAAAAGCTTGTGTACTGCATCTGTCCATTTGTGTAACTGTGTACATATCATTGGGCATCAGACACTGTGTACGTGGTCTTAACATAAGCAGCATTTTTCCATCCTTGTTAACGCAAGCAAGCTTGTGGGCAGCGCAAACATGGATTGCAGAGCTTTCTACAAAGCATGAGATTGATGCTCTATTATAATTTGCAGTTTTGCAGTGCAAGCCTTAATTGTAGCCAAAATATTCTTTCTTTCTATTTTATTTTTTAAAGTCTCACTAGTTGTTTTTAATGCACTGAAAACCATGGGTAAAAGTATTGAAAGTTCAGAGAATAGTGTTGAGACCTGTTTTCTTTTGAATCTTATAGAAGGAGTAGTCCGAAGACATGCAAAGGGAGGCACTAATGTTCTCAAAATAATCTTCTCTATAAAATCTCTTAAGGATATCAGTGTACTGAATAATCAAACTAATGTTTAAAAATAGGTGGTCTTCTGAAAAAAACTCAGATTTTTAACTTTTTTGTACTTTTCAGCATCAAAAAAAAAATATTCTAGATTAATCTGACTTGCTTGTTAGCATCATTTAATCCTCATTGTCCTTTATTTTCTGTGTAGTCTATTGATGCAAATAGACATGTCCAGACATTGACTCATTTCAGGCTGTGATCTTGCAGTCACTTTAATCTGATGAAAGTATGAGCTGCTCTTACGTTTTCCCTATCTCTTCTAACATGGATACCTGGAAAGATGTCAGACTTTTCTTGGTCATCTCAGCTAAAATGTTTTCTGCATTTCTAAGAAGGAAATTAAAAGAAAATTATTTTGCCCTTGGCCCATTCTCTGAATGTTTATAAATGATATACTGAGAATTACTAGAATTTGGAGCAGGAACTGAAATGAGACACAGAGTTAACTTCAAGCAAAAAATACATTTTTTTCATGTCATGTTAATAAAAATTTGGCTAAGTTACCATGGTTGACTCTATTTGAACATTAGCATTAAAGGCTTGTTTGAGTGTGGTGATTAAATTATCTGAGGTTCTGCAGGATTGAGCAGGACTTCTCCTAGAATTGTACTCCCTGGTGGCTGTGGTGAACAGGATAGGACAGTGGTGAAAAAGCTGAGGGACAGAAACATAGTGAAAGGCACAAGTGAGAATGGGCAAAACATTTGTCTAGTATCTCAGTGTTCCTGTCAGAGGCACTTAGAAGAGGAGGAACAGGATCGGAGTGAAAATTGTGGGATTTTCTTTATATGAGATTTTTAAGCCATAATTTTTGTATAAAGTGCCCACCTAGTGCAAAGAATTGGACTGGATAGTCTCTTAAGACTATCCTAACTGCACATTCCTATGATACTAAAAATGGAGTTAGGAAGAAGGAAAAGAGTAAAGAAGGAGGGGAGGAGAGGAAGAGATACTGCAGTATGGGATGGATGGAAGAGAAGGAGTAGAGGTTCTAGAGCCAAGTTGCAGCAGTGGTCTCAGGAAACTTAAAAAAAAAAAAAAAGCCCAAATAAACCTCAGCATTTATGGATAGTGATTAAATAGGAACAGAAGTAACCTAAAGAAGCATAAGTTGTTTTAAAAGTACAGGGGGTAAACAAACCTCCAGACAGGGTCTGGGTTTTGCTAGGTGTAGTCTGGTAGAGAACTGGAACATAAAGGCAAGTCTTACAGATGAAGAGAAGGACCCAGGTAGGTAACTGGGCTTACAGAAAGGTGGGGAAAGAAAGGCCAGTAGTGAACGTGGGGTGAATTAGAGTAGATGGGGATGTGAGTTGACCAAAGGGAAATTGAGTTAAAATAGATTATTTTTCCCTGGAGAAGGAGGACAATAGCACATTACTAGAAGAAATATATGAAAATTCAGAGCTGGCCATGCTGGCAGTTGCATGGTGCAAACTTGCCACATCAGAGGAATGAGTTTCTAAGGGTAAAGAGAAAAAAAAATACAGTATGTGCTTGAGTTTTTATTTTTTAAATACTATATGTAGTGCTTTGTCTGACCAGCCAGGCAGCCTTGGCCATGGTGCACTGAAAGAGATCAGCCAAGAAGTTCTGGGGCTTCTGAGAAAACTGAAACTCTACTATATGAGTTTCTGTATAGATAAATATCTAGTTGAAAAATAGTTATTAAATATAGTGTGACCACTGAGCAAAGATTATCAGTGGAGTAAAACTGATGCACAATGTATTTTCTCTTGCAGGTTCTTGATAAATGGAAACTTTGCAGCTTATAAAAGTTTATTCAGGGTGGGAAAAGGGCTGAAGAATTGTAGAACAGCTGTAAAAAGCCAAGGGACTTGGCAGTAAAATGGCAGATGAAACTGAGTGTAGATAAATGCAAAGTGATGCACAAGGAAAAAATATTGTAAGTTACTGTGTAAAATTATGAGCCTTACCTTGACCTGTTACAACTAGAAAGTAGATTTGGGAACTATGGTATATAATGCCATGAAAACATCACCTCAGTGCCCAGTAAGAGTCACAAAATGAAATAAAACATTAGGAATATAGAACAGAAACAGAGAACATAGCATGTAAAACCATATAAATCACTATATAAAACCAGAGTTCATTCTGACTTCAAATACCTTATGCTGTTTTGGTCTCCTGATCTTAGAAAGAAATAGTAGAGAAGGGGTAAAAGTAGGAGAAATGTGATCATAGATATTTCATATCTTTCATACAAGGAGCAACTAATTAAGCCAAAACAGTTCAGTATAGCAAAGGGTGTAAGGAGGGAAATTATGGAGATCTATAGAAACACGAGTAGAATACAGTAATTTACTTATTTTGACTCCATTCCAAGTATTGGAGATCATCATGTCAAATTGGCATGTCTACAGGGAATTTGACACAGGATATTGTGGATACTAAAAGCTTTTGTGGGTTCAGATAATGGTTGTTAATATTTCTTCTATAAATCTGCCCTAAAATACCTCTTCTGGTTTGAGAAAGATTGCTGTATCCAGGTGGACTTTGGAGTCAAAGTCCCTACATTTATGCCTTGGCCTCTTTTTTTCCCAGAATAATCCTGGCTGGCCCATTCTGAAGATGGAATTATACAAAACTTTGGTCTGACACTGTACAATTTGTATGTGAAATTTATATTTAATGTACTTAGCAAAAAGTTTTATAAGTATAGTTCCCATTACAGAATGTAGTATTCACTATACTTCTTTAATTATAGTTAATCTGTTCCAAAGGCATCTGACATACAGTAGTGTTGATATAGTATATATTAAAGGTAGAGTGTATATGCCCAGACACAAAGACCTGATGAATTTGAAATACAATGAGCCATGCTGATTTAATTTAAATTAATTTGCTTTTTTGTTGTTGTTTTACTGCTAATTTTTATTTGTGTAGCTTTTTTTTTTCAAATCCGCTTAAGCTGTGTCTTTCTGAAAAAGAAACTAAACCCACATGTTTGACAAGAACGTTCATGCTGCAAGTTGTACTTGGTATGCTTCTATTAATTTTTTGTTAAGTGGTGGGTTTTAATGTTCTCTACTGCAATAAAATGATGTGCAATGTCATTATTAATTGGCCATAATTAATTTTAAGATAATGCTGAATCAAATGACACTATCAGACTTTCACTTATAATTTCATATTATGTAATGCTCTGAGGCTTGAAAAGTATCATTACTGACTCAAATTCTTTGTCACATGGAAATTTTATTTTTCTTCCTTTGAGTCACTGTAGCAAAATTCTCTTTTGGTTAAATCTTATTTCCAGAATTGGAGGGTATCCCTCTCGTGTTTGCCCCTAAAGGGAATACAGGTTTAGTACTTTCAGTCTGAAAGGATGGTATCTGATGTGAAGAACAAAGTATAATATTATTATAAAAATAAAATTGAACTTTTTGAAAGAATACAGCATACTCTGATACTTGCTGGATGAAAAATATCATTTGTAAAATCAGGTATTTCTAAGAAAATGAGTAATTTGTGACTCATATCTTAGATCTTGAAAATAAGCATAGAAGTCACTCTCGTAGCCTTACCGAGCTAGCGTGTGTGAGGGGGAATCCATCAAGTGTTACTTTTTATTTGTGATGTAGAATGTTATGCTACCATTTCTTTCTAAACGAGAAAACTACCAGTAAGATAGGACCATAACATATGACATAGCTCAGCTGGTTAGAGCCTGGTGCTAATAACACCAAGGTTATGGGTTCGATCCCCATATGGGCCATTCACCTAAGAGTTGGACTTGATGATCCTTGTGGGTCCCTCCTAATTCAGCATATTCTGTGATATATCTGTGATAAAAGATACAAAAATCCATCAATGTAGGTGTCATAAGCTGTCCTCCCCTATCCAAGTGCAAGACATAAGCTGTCCTCCCCTATCCAAGTGCGAGATTATCCTTGGAGAATGGATGTTCCCCTGAAGAATAGTTTAGCCATCAAGTGGTTGATTTCAGACCTTGATAGTGTCATTTTGTTGATCTTCTATATAAAACCTGGAGATAATTTTTGATAATTTGGCCATGAAAAATTGTTATGGGTAGTGCTGTAGTATGAACTAACCAACATGATAACCTTTACAAAACAATTAAAATGTAATTATTATATATCTGGCATATAATATTAACAACAAATTCAGTACATGGATGACATTGCTTGTCTGTCTTTTAGCTAACACTAGCTTTAAATTTTCAAGTGTTTTCTTCTTTTGAATGTCTTCTTTGCAGCTGATTTTACTATTAATGACTAACAGATATTTGCTGTTCTGTTGTGGGTTAGATCTCTTTACTGAAGCAGAATCTGGAGATGCAGCTTTCCCAGTCACAGAGCTCTTTGCAACAGTTACAAGCCCAGTTCAGTCAGGAGCGACAGAGGCTGACCCAGGAGATCCAGGAATTAGAAGAGGAGCATCAGCAAAGGCATAAGTCCCTGCAGGAAGCCCATATCCTTGCCTTTCAAAACATGGAAGAAACAAAAGAGCAAGAACAAAAGGCATGTTCATATGGTTATTCCAAATTCTGTAGAGAATTTTGCCATTTTATATACACAGTTGAAATTAGTAAAGTATCTGCATAACTACTAAATTTCCTTTTCAGCTGATGTATTACAGTAATATTGTTATCCAGTTAAATCTGAGCAAGGCATATTGAAAATAATCTCTAATACTGTCATTGTTTTAGGTCTTGCTTTATATGCATGTATGTAGGTGTGTGTATGTAAAATTATTCTCAACACACATGTTCCTTTGTGGTAGTTTGATATTGTTACCCTTAATATTATATTCTAGTTTTGATTTTGAGTGGAAATTTTCCATTACAGTTACCTAATTTTTCATGCATTTTCTGTCAGTTGACTCCTTTTCAATGTGTTTTATCTTTTCATTATGTTAAAAATTGCATAAGCTACGTTCTACAACTTGCAAGATAATTTTCATGTCCTACCCAAGGCATTTTTTTAAAACCTTGACTAAAACAGCTTTAAGATTGAAATTTTGGCAGTGCATGGTACTTAATGAGGGGGTGTCTTAAGGTTTTTTAAGTTCAGATCTAAAGTGTACTTTTGCAGTCAATTTTCCCATTGTCTGCCATTAATGTATTTGGGTTCTCATCATACGCTGGTCTGGTAGCACACAAGGTGGGCTCCTTGTGTTCAACATCAAACCGGAAACTGTGCACCAGGAACATTATGCTTCATACAATTTGCGAGGGAGTAAACATGGGTGTCCTTAAGGAGCAAAAATCCCTAAGTGTGTACACTAACCCAGTCTATGGATCTGCACCTTACTGCGTTGCCTGCTATTATACATATATCCATAGATTAGCTTTTTCCTCTTTTCCAGCTGTGAGCAGAACAGGGCTTTTGTGCCCAGGTAATCTTAATAACCATGAGCCACTGAAAAGAAAAACTGTAGTAGTAGGATAAGAAACTATGAGTTAAATTAGTGCATTTTCAATAATTTAATAAGTATGTCAGTGCTTGCTTTTTGTTTTCAGTTCTTTGTTGTGTAATATTTTATAAATTCTCTAAGTTGGTACAGAGTAAATTTTGTCAATTTTGATTTCATAGGAATTAGAAGAACGTTTACAACAGAAGCATTCAGAAGAACTTCATGCACTGAAAGAAACACATAAACAAGCCATGGAAGGCTTTAAATTGGAGATGGAACAGGAACTTCAGACTCTACGATTTGAGCTGGAGGATGAAGGAAAAGCTATGTTAGGTATACTATTTTCAACTTTGAAAATAGGTCCAAAAACATTCTTTCTACTCATGCAAATATGCATGCACATATTTATGTAATATGTATGTATTATAACACTATAGTGTATCTCAGAGTCATTCAGTGTTGACCCAAATGTTCCTCTTAAAATCAGTATAAGCCTTAACAGGTAAGCCAAAACTATTCACTTTTGAAATATCTTACCCTTATCCTGTCTTACCTAGGTTTTTTTGGAAGGAGGTAAGGAACCAAAGTTCCCGATGGAGAATGTTTCAGAAAGTAACAGGAATAGAATGACAGGACAGTTGCTTAACTGATGTGAACAGTGTGCTTTAGGTCAGCCACAATCCTAGATGGAGCTGAGTTGTTATTGTTAATGTAAACATTTCCAAAATAAACTTTTCTGTTTGTTTGGTAACCAGCTTCCTTGCGCTCAGAACTCAATCATCAACATGCAGCAGCAATTGACCAGCTAAGGCACAACCATCAACAAGAACTGGTAGCTGCCAAAATGGAGCTCGAAAGAAGCATAGAACTCGGCAGGCGGCAGGTAAGAGGCATGGTTGGCAACTGACTGTAAAACGGTAAAACGATATGATCAGTATCTGGTTTTCTCCTAGCTGGAGGCAAGAACTGTTGTGAATAAACAATAAACATGTAATCCTTCAAAGTCACCTGGCAGCAGCAGCTAATACATTCCTACCAGTTTCCTAAACTACCTTGCTTAGCTTTTTCTTCCTTCTACAAACTTCATTCAAAGCCTACTAAAGGCTCCCATATCAAGGCATTTTCCTCTCAGAAATGTGCAGCCGTCTGGGAGCACATTGCCTTGCTGTGACAGGTGAGTGTCCATTCTTGCAAAATTATACTCACCCTCAGCTGCCAACAGGACTTAAAAGGAAAAATCTATTTCTCTTTGAAGCCTAAGTGATACAGAAAAAGAAGTGGTTGCTTATAACCAAATGATTGCTTCAAACTTAAGAGGTGTCTTAGTATCCTTCTTTTTAAGTAGCCAAATTGGAAAAGATAAATTAGCATATAAAGAAAACAGAGATGATGATGTAACAGCTTGCAACTATTTCTTAATTAAAAAAAAAAAGTACGCAAAAAAACCCCAAATCAAAC
The DNA here is from genome assembly GCA_013396755.1 of Sclerurus mexicanus. Taxonomy (NCBI): domain Eukaryota; kingdom Metazoa; phylum Chordata; class Aves; order Passeriformes; family Furnariidae; genus Sclerurus; species Sclerurus mexicanus. Next base: position 2,275,645 of record VWZF01005177.1, on the reverse strand, counting down.
CCCCAAAGCCAGTATGGACTGCTTTTGCTTTCATTAGCAAACTGATTCATTCACTTTTATCTTTCATTTTTACTTTATACATAATCAGTTTTTTCACTGGTAACTAAAAATCAGTTTAATCTCTATTGAGAGAAAACCAGATTCCTGGAAGTAAGAGGACCAAAAAATTATTTCATTTGCCTATACAATAGGCTTTTCAAGATTGATTTATTGGTAGTCCAGCACCAAGGAGGAGGAGTGGTTTTAGAAATATATTAACAGAATAAACAGGCTTAGTTGGACATGGCCTTTACACAAAAACAGAGGCAGTCAGAGATGAGGCTTTCTTTATCTCTACCTTACTGGTTTAAAAGCGTGAACCCTAGAGGCAAAAACTTGGGGCTGTCATGCAGTATTTAGGAGGATATATTTTCAGTCATGTGTTAAGCCTAGAGTCTTAACACCTAAAGGAGATGTCAGAAAAAAGTTTAAATTACAAGAGCTAGTGTTTGATCCAACTATTGCAGTGTACTTTTGGCCTCAGTATAATGATCTGCTAAGCACAAGCTTTAGTTGTACTGAGGACAAAGCAATTAATTGTGTTGGAATGCTCATCAATTCACAGGATCACAGTTGAACTAGATGCAGAGTGGTCTGACCAGGATGATGATATTTTTTGCTTTTTGAAATATTTAAATATGTGGATGTAAATTTTCCACAGCTTTTTTTTTTTTTTTTACAATTTTAATGTAGTCTCTATGTAGGGAGGTAGGTACTTATTTGTAATGGCCTGTTCTTAACAATGCCCTATAAAAGTCGAGCATTAGGATATATTTGTATTTCCTGGAGGCAGGAAGACACAAAACAGAATTATACATAAAATTACTGTGAAGTATCTGCTAATTTCCTCTCTGTACAAACTATATGGTCATTGATTATTGTGAAACTGTAAGAAGTGGAATAGGTAGAAATGGAAAATTCTGAAAAAGGTTATTTTCATTACAGACATTTCTAAAGTGAGAGACTTGTTATCAAAGCCAGTTGAATGGGCTGCAGATGAGTTTCTCAGATGTTAATTTTATTGTAGTTTCTTATGCAAAAAGAATTTCTATTGATTTATCGAACGCAGTATAAATACTATATAAACTATTTAGCACATACTCTGCTGCAAGATGTTTATGACCTTGGTATATATTTGTAAGATAAGAGACTTCCGAATCAGTGTTTGTTCATCCAGGGCATACATCTTGAGCAATTTTCTCCCATTGAATGTGGCTATAAAGGAAAAAAAAATTTCTCTGACTGTATGCTGATGTGGCAGGGAAAGATAAATGCCTGGGTCGCTGGTTCTTAGCAATACCTGGGTTTTTGTATTTTCGTATGTGTGAGCAAAAGAAAAATGTGATGAGCTACACAAATTTTAACAGGAAGCGACAATGACAGGTTTTAACTTTTTTGGCAAAAGGAAATGGTTTGTTACATAACTTCGATTTCTTCTTTCTTTGTACTTTTACACAATAAAAAGAACCCTTTCATTTTAATTATAATTTGTATCAGCATCTAAAACTGAAAAAATTGTCTGTTGAATGGAAAATTCTGCTCAGCTGTCTTCTTCAAGAAGCAACTATTGTGCTTCTGAGACAAAAGTCTATCTAAAATATTTTTTTATTTTTAAATGCTGATACTTATATCATAGGAGAAAGAATTTTTATGCCGAATATCAGATCTACAAGATGAACTGAGACACCGAGACCATCATATAGCTGAACTGGACAAAGAGATTCTGCATCTTCATGAAAATATAAGTGCATTGACAAAGGAATTAGAGTTTAAAGGGAAAGAAATTCTTAGAATACACAGTGAATCCAACCAACAGATCAGGTATGAATTTCTTCACTCTAAACTCAAATCTGTATTGTTTCACTTATTGTTTTACTTAAGAAATTTTCCCATTTCCCCTTAGTTTATCCTTAATCAAGTGATGTTATATATCATTTAATCTTCTATAGGAAAAGCTATGCCTATTACTAGTAAAATTAGTGAATATTACCATACAGTTAAGCTGCATTTCAGTGATACATTTTGGCATATTTTAGTAACAGTTTGCTCAAGTGTTGTTTTTTGGTGGTTTTTTTCCAAATTCATTATGTTTGTTTATTTAAAAAAGCATTAAAGGAGATGCATTTTTCATGAAATAAGCTAGAAGATTGGAGAACAGTAAGTAGTGGGTTTTAATGAATGAGTAATTCCTTCTGTGTTGTCTGATATTGTGTAAAAGCCATTAGAAGCATGGCAGAAGATCATAATGAACAAACAAGTCTGATTTTAGAATAACTCTTTTTTTAACAAAAAATAAATTAAACAGGATGCATGAGCAAGATTTAAGCAAGAAACATGAGAAAGAGCTGGATGTCTTGACAGCAGATCACATCAGAGAGAAACAAAGCATGCTGGCAGATTTTAATAAGACCCAAGAGCTGCTCAAGGAAATTAATTCAGCTTTACAAATTTCGTAAGTTTTGTTGCATTAAAAAAATTTGTATGTAGCTGCATTTGAGTGAATAGTTTATTCTGGTATCCATAAGTTCCCGAAGATATTGCAGAGATGCAGATATACAAATACTTCAGTCAAGTATGGGGCCCAATCTTGCATTCTTTAGGCAACACAATTTTATAAGCCCTAGGGGAATGTAGTGAGATAAATTGTTAGGGGTTTGAGACCAAAAATTTCAGGTAGGAAAGATATTAAACCTGTGCACTTCTTAGAAAATTGAAAAAACATTATTTCAAATATTTTTTCTCCAACTTTAGTACATCTTTTTTGAGAACACAAGTGTTTCTTCAACAAGGTTATAAACAGGGCAATATTTGCTACTAAGAAGTGTGTTTATAGCATGAGTGATGCAAACATTTTCAGGTTTGCTAAGATACGGGAAATTAGTGCCTGAAATAGATTATATGAGCGTAACAATAACAGAATACCTAGAGTTTCTTGGGGTCAAAAAGTCACCTGGGATTAGACCACCTCGTGGCAGAAGTCATTGTAAGTGCGCCATGTAGCCACTGTTTTGCTGTCTTCCACATCCTTCATTCTGTATCTCTGTGATATGTAACCAGTTTGGTCACAGTTTCTGAATCAGGTTCCATACCGCATTGAGGGCTTCCTGCCACAAAGTTGTCACCGAGAGATTTGTACTTGCAGCACAAAGGATTTATGGCAGAGAAAAGAATTGGTTCTCAGTTTATGATAGAGAACTTTTCTAAGTAAATGTGAGTTACAAATGGACAAGAAAGCTCAAATGCATAGAATTTTTTGGTAATGAGCACTCAGAAATTGTCCTCAGATAAGATTGGTATAAAATTCTAGTTCTCACTCCCTTGTAATCGTCCACATACACACTCTTACATCCTGATAAATGTGCTAACTTGCCATCCAGTAAATTAGGTGTAAGCTGTCTCCTGTTTGCTGCATTTATCTTTTATGAGAAAGGGGGCCTATGAGCAGCCACCAGAACTAGATTTTTTAACTGTTTACCCTAGTATTCTTTCAGATTTGTTTGCTTTTCAGTGTCCAGAAATTTTCTGAATTTAGCTGGCTCCCTACTCCTGGTTCTTGCTCAACTTAAAGCTGCAAGGAAGCAGCCACTGACCTAAAATGAGCAAGCATCATCCAGGATGCCCTAACCTGGCTTTCACTGAGTTATCTGTGTACTTACCCTGAAACAAGAAGCTGTCCAAAGAGGGAACTATGTAAAAAAGCAATCAAATAAACAAAAACCTCACCAAAAAAACCAGAGTTTTATGCAGCTATTTCTCAAGTAATAGTTTCCAGGTTCAGCCTCACCTAAAGAGTGGCCTCGTGAATGTTTGTGAAATGGAGAATCTATCTTACAGTAATTGAGAGTGGGTGTCATTAATTAGGCTGTGCAACTAGAGTCCTTAAATTACAAATTATCTATTTGAAACAATAAAAAAAACCCAGTTCTCTGAAGCATCTGAAAATAAAATGACAGCTGTGTGTAACTATGTGCTGTACTCTGGGGATCTGTATACAAGAGCTTAACCCAGCATAAAATGTATACACAAAAACTCAGCCAGCTGAGGCTATTTCTGTTCTGCTGAGTCAAATGCCTTCTCTGCAAGTAAAAACAGTCATGTTGTTCTCATTCATATTGTTTTATGTAAATACATTATATAATCTCCTCAGAATATGTACAGGTTATTTGAAGGTTATCAATACAATTTAACATCAGCTGCTTTTTCAGCTGCAAATTAAGGTAAAAATCATATAGCTGCTTTTGAAGAAAAAATATTTCTCTAAAGTTAGAAATTATATCTACTTCCAAGTATCTTGTGGAATTAAGTTTGACCTGATCTAGACAACTTAAATTCATAGATTTTTCTTAGCGTTTGATTGGGATTTTTTTTCTTTTTTCATTAAGTTTGATAAATTTCCTCAATGTGTTCTGAAACTTGGTTCACTAATCTACATGAGGGCTGGATATGTGAGACAAGTATTTTAGCAGTTTCCTTTGAAACAATATTTATCATCATGAGCATTGTTTAAGAGACATAGTCATTTGAAATTGATGTGTCTTCAAAATTTGTTTTTTAAGAAAAAAGAATATTTATGCAGTTATTTGTACAATTCCTCTCTCAGTTGGCTTATTTCACTTCTCTCCTTTAATGCTTTCCCACCAGGCATTTCAAATTTCTTCTTTTTATGTCAAATGCTTATCAGTTGTTAAATTTCTCTTAATCCAGATATCCTAATATCCAAGTGTTATTGCTTTTGTTTTGCAGCTTATTCCTTTATGTCATCTCTAATGGTACTAAGTTGCTTTTGTGGAGAGGAGTTAGTTACCTATTAGTCTTCAGTGTTCTTGGATATCTTTCTTCCAGTATGTTCCACACAAACTGAGGAAGATGCTGCCAGCTTTTTCTGTCTGTCCAGTTTCTCCAGTATCACAAGCATGCATCTTTATTCAGAATAGTCTTCAATTAAAATTTTAAAAAAAGAAAGATACTGTTGGTTTTCCTCATTAGGAAAGTGAAATGCCAGCTTTTTAAATTAACATTAAATATAGTGCTATATAGTCCCTGTTTTACATGACTCAATTTTAGCTGTGTCTTCTGTAATTCTCCTATCCATATTGTGCTTTCGAATGCCTTATTTTCAGGCTAACTTTCAAGAGGCCTTTTTCAAACACATAGTACTGCATATACAGGAAAGATGTTAAGTTTTTAGAGTTTTGGCCAGATTATTAGTTGCTGGAGCAAAAGTTATGGTTATTGGGGTTTTATGTTTTGTTTTGTTGATCTAAAGCCGAATGAAAACATAGAAATTAATTTCCTTCACGGTGATAAGAAAGTCATCTTTTTTTACTCCCTGAACTCTCTTTTGTGCTAATCAAAAATATGACTATTCACTCATCATTTAATACTGGATCAGGCTAAAGAGGGTATTCTTCTTTTCTATAAAGTTTAGAAGAAATGGAAGAAAAATATAAAAACAGAGAATCAAGACCAGAAGACTTGCAGCTTATCTCAGAACTGAAAGACCTAATTGCAGAGCGGGACCAACTCATAAAGAAATTGATTGTAAGACTTCTATGCTCTCTTGGTGTAATATCTTGACAGATATGAAAGTTAATCTAGTTCAAAGTGTTTGAAATGTATTTAAAGAACCAATCCTGCTAGCATGTTATTCATGTGCTTTAACGCGTTATTCCTGTGGTTCCAATTACTTATAACAGTAAAGCTAATTAGATACAGAGCATTTTTCACAATCAAGCATTATATGTTATTACAAGAAATATTTTGGTATGTCCTTGATCAGATGTCTCCTGTCTCCAATCCTGGAATAAGGCAGCTGTGTAAGCCATATAAGAAATAGTCTCTTCTGTGAGATTTCTAAGATCAATATCCTAATCCACTGAGCTTCCCAGATTCAGAGCACAACACCCTGACTTGTTCATCTCATTAGATCCTGATTAAGAAGCAAGAAGGAATGAGGAAATTAAAGAACCAGAAGTTAACTATACTGAGTCTTTCCCAGTGTATAATCCATTAGGCTATGCTCACTCTCAGGACCATGGAACTGCATAAATAGAAATTATTTAGATTATTACATATAATAACATATAAAACATGAAATGCAATTTTTAGAATTATCAGTTTACTTTAAAATGTAAACATAAATTTATTGCAGAACATTTTATAGGCAGATCTGGCCACTAACTGATTGAAAATGCATAAAAAGAAGTTTCTATTTGTTGTTCTTTTTAGGAGGACAAAAAGTTCTATCAGCTGGAACTAGTTAACAGGGAGACTAACTACAACAAAATGTTTAATGCAAGCCCTAATGTTGGTGTTATTAATCCATTGGTGAAGGTATGTTCCATGGACTTCATTGCTAAAGTAAAGAAAAAGAAATCTAAACTTAAGATACAGTAAAAGGAAGAAATATATGTGTATGTGTGTGTGCCTGCATCTGTACATAAACCACTCTTAAAAGACATGTTCAAAACAAGGAACATAGTTTTCCATTTGTCTCTACTTATTTTTGTGTAGATTTGTTTCTTTTGTGTTGTTGAGAGATCCACTGATGCTGTTGCCCTAGTTTACTTGACATGTATGACACAAAACACAGTTCCTTCTCACCAAACTGCAAAATCAAAATAGAAAAGTGACAGAAAGGCAACAAAGCACAGAACTATAGCATGCAATGCAGTGACGTCCCTAACTGGTTTTAGTTTTGTAGTTTTTCTTGGTTATTTTGGAAAGTGCAAGGGCACTTAGCACTTCTGGGAAGTGCTCAGGATGGAAGAGCAGTAGAAAGAGAGAGGGAGAGTGACACTAAAAAGAAGGGAATAAGGCTAAAAAGGAGAAGGGGAAGAGTATGAGAAGGACATGGAATGAGTCTGAATGAGGAAAGGTGTAGAGTAAGACTGGAGTCACTGGAGTCACAAAGCCAGTATGGACAGTGGAGGCAGCAGGGGACTGAAGTCAGTCTCTATCCTTCTTAATTATTGTCACCACCTATACAAGTGAAAGCACTTCAATAGCAATCTCTTCCAGGTCTCTCCATTCTGCTGAATAGTAGCCAGGGAAGGCTACTGTACAAACAGGCATAGTAGCCTTCCTATCCCTTCAGAAGCCAGCAGCATTCTTGCATGAGGAATATGAATAGACTGCAATAGGGTACCTTAATTCTGTTTCTTTTCACCACTTCAGGAATGAGTCCTCTGACATTTCCTTCCTCCTTGTGATAACCCATAGGTTATTTCACCTCCGTGGAAGGGCAAGAGATTTGTCCCAGCTGTAGAGGCAGAAGAACTCGGGAAGGTTCTGAAGCAGAGGCTAACCGAAAGGGCACAACATGAGCAGTTCAGATGCCCGAGAGCTTCAGTGGTCAAGTTTCAGGCTCCTGTTATTTAAAAGGAGGTCTGGCTCCATTATCTGAGATGAGGCTGTGTTATTTACCTAAGCCTTATTGCAGTTTCACATCAGATCAGCATATTTTACACTTCTGCACAAACTCTGCTGCAAAATGTCAATAGTCTTATGTGATTTTCAGAAGCCCAGGAGCTCTCACAAGCTTATCTGTGGATGCCTAATTTTTATGCTGACTGCATAAAAGGACATAGTTTGGGCCCAGTAGAGACAATACAAGGACTTCCAGATACAATTTGAATGCTTTGGTTTTATGTGATAAAGGTTGTTTGAAAATTTTTGAAATTTGTCTGAACCTTTCATTTATAAAGACATGAAATTGTAACCATCTAGTATATAAGCTTGTGTTTTGTGTGAAATCTGAAGTGTTTGGGAAAAGTACTTCAACATCAGATTTCCATAGTGATAATTCATATATTTTTATAATATGCTTCTATCACTTAAAACTGTTTAGACTTTAAAAGTGTCTTGTATGCCAGAACAGTCTGACCTCTCATTTCATGAGTTGTGGACTATGTTACTTTATTTTGTTAAAGCATGTGTGGTGTTATTGGAGAATGAATTACAAAGAAACTGAAAATCTCATTCTCTTTTCTTTTTTGTAAAAAAAAAAAAAAAGACAGAATTCATGAGTTACTACAGTTTTTGCATATTAATGCAAAATTACAGCCATTGCAGTATGTATTATAGCTTCTCTAATTTATGCAATGGATCTGTTTAGTATTACATTGTTATATCTAAAGTTTCTTAATACTTTGCATGAATTTCATGGAAACAATACACACAATTTTCTCTTTCCAGATTTGACTGTTTCAGAAACACAGATTTATTTTTTTAATGGAGAATATTATATAAATTGTAGTACTTTCCTAAGGACTTACGTGGATAACTTAAATTTTCCATAAATTGGCCACATATGGACCACACAGATTTAACTACAATTTGTTTAATACAGTGTTTTAATTACAGCATATGTTGCCTTGTAAGTGTATTTTATGTAGAGTTGATTATTTTTACAAACTATTTCTTCCATCGTAATATTTCTTGTTTTTTCAGCTACAACAGCAGAAGTGTATGGGACAGTCTTAGTTTACTCCTTTGTAGCTGCTGATCTTTCACTGTGGTGCCTAAAAAAGACATTTTTCAATTATAGCTTTTGGTTAAATTGGTGGAGTTTTTTAATTATATTTTGACAAACACATCCACCAGTGTGGCTGCAATTAGTAGCATTTGCATCTGCCAACCCTAGAGTAGCCGAGCACTGAAATCAAAGCTAGCAGAGAACTAAAGAGAAGAAAGTGCAAACAAACAATAGGACACTCTGTCTCTATTTGAACTTCTGCCCACCCTTGAATAGAGCAACTCTCCTGTTTCAAGTGGAATTCTGCTGGAAAATATTATATAGAAAAAATGAGATTCCACTTGTCTTTCACTTTAGTTCAAATTTGTGTAGTTCATAAGCCCTTAAGAGTGCTTCTTCTAGCTGCCTTGTTAGGGTTGCATATATGTAATTGAAAGAAAATATGTTTTATGTATTCAAATAATAATTATGAGCAAGGTATTTTTTCATTGCTCTGGATATGTTTAAAAATCCTATTTTTGGAAATAAGATGCTTTTAATATTAATATTTTATTTTGGACATGGAATATTTGATAGAAGTCAGAAAATATATAAGGTTTCCTGTCACACAGCCATTTAAAAAAAGCTATAGAATTATCTGAAGCATACTTCTACATTAAAATATCTATAAAAATAGAGAGGATGAATACTGATTCCTTTGTATGATGTGTTCTGGGATGTAAAACAGTGATATAAAAATAAATTATTTCAGTATTTTGAGTCTCTTGAAAGGAGAAGTATAGAGAATATTATAAAAAGAAAAGTGTTCAGTTGTGCCATCTGGTGTCTAGAAGTGGCAGCTATAATGGCATCAAAGTCTGGCCTTTTCCTTGTGCAGGAAACTGAACTCCTGTACAGTAATATTTTTATCTTCAGCCAAATTGCTATAATGCTTGCTGACCATCAGGGTATTGATCGCTGTGAAAAAAGTGTAGGTGCTTTTCTCAGTTTCATGGTCCAGTTACCAAAATGTGCCTCAGTGATGGAGTGAAACCTGTTGGAGAAGTCCGATTTTTTTCCTAACTGAAATTTGCTGTAATTACATTTGTAACAGAACTGGCTCATGGATATCAAAAAAAGATTTAAGTAAACATGAAAGGTTTAACAGACTGAAAGGAAGTTTTCCACAAGATTGTCAATGTCTGATGTTTAAACAGAGCAAAATGTTATATTGGAAGACCTTCTATGATATACTCATTGATTATTACACTAAGTCATAGTAACTTGATCATCTTGAGTGCCTATCTACAAAATACACTAAAATCTTTAGGCATCAATCTAAATCAGAAATTCGATACTTCTGTGAAAATCTGTGGTGTTCAGGTCTGGTCAAAGCAAACAGAATAACTACAATTGGAAAAAGAGCCCATCTGTCACAATTCCTCTCCTTTAAAGAACTCCAAACCACCCACCAATAAAACTTCTAAGTTTGCCAATGTCCTCGTCCGTCCTGGTGCAAAAGAAGCCTTCCTTACGTTTGTTATTTTTAATGCAGCAAAAGAAGAAGAACGATAAATCAACAAACAGGTTTGTGAGTGTCCCCAATCTAAGTGCTCTGGAATCTAGCGGAGTGGTGGGCAATGGACATCCTAACCGCCTGGACCCCATTCCTAACTCACCCATCCACGATATTGAGTTCAACAGCAGCAAACCACTACCACAGCCAATGCTACCCAAAGAGCCCAAGACGTTTTTGAGGTGAGCACTGCCTCACCAATCTTTTTTTTTCTTTTTTTTTTTTTTGCTTAACTCAGGAAAATTTTGCATTCCTATTGAGCTGAATGATTCTGCTTTATCAGCCTTTCAGAGGTACAAGTACTCTTATGGCATTTTTAATTTTTACATTATATTTATAACCTCTTTATAGTATTCCTTTTTATTGTAGACTTTGTTGAAATGTGAAGTATTCTCTTTTTTCCCAAGCCTTGAACTTTTAAAACCTCTATAAATACCTTAATGGAATTCATGTGCTTCCAATTGTTTACATATATGAACAATTGTTTTAAATGTTTGTGTTATTTACTGATTTTCATTTAGGAATTGATAATAGCACGGAATTTCTTTTATTCAGTATTATGTGATAATGATTTTTATGTAAGGGAATTATTTTCCGTGCTACGTGAATGTTATGTGTTTCCCCTTTCCTCACCTATATCAAATTGTTTCATAGGAGTAACCTTCCTACAGCAACAGGAAATGTGCAGGCTTAGGTGGTTAATGCTGAGCTTCCAGTAATCAAAACCAACATTAAACTCTAAAGTAATTCTTTCACAAATTAATCTACTGAATTGAATAACTTGAAAATGGCGTTTTAGAGGCAGGATTTTAATCTTCTAGCTTGATGTGTCCACATATTTAATGCACTGAAGTGCTGTACTGTGTATTTTGGAGGTGCTGATCTCTTACCTCTAAGTCGGTGACTTAAGGCAAAGTGTAATTACTGTTTTCACTCTTGGTTGGTTGCTCTTTCTTTTGGATTAATGCAAAAGATCACATACCTAACAACTTCTAATTATAATGGGAAACAAATGATAGAATATAAAATAGATAAACAATATTTTTTAAGAAAAGAATTAGAAAAAAAAAAGTACTGTTGCTAATCTTTTTCCTGTGCATGTGATGTGCATGAGCGTGTTCAGATACCTATAACGTGCATGTGCATGATCCCATGAACTGTGATGCTGGAGTTTTCACTCCAAATTGTTTTGTGCCTTGTATTACCCAATAATAGAGATCATTTTATTAGCAATTTTATTGATAAAGGAAGTTAATTATGTACTTAAATATAAATTATTCTCTCCTGCTCATTTTGTGAGAATATAAAAGAGGAAACCAAATCCTGTTTGTAGCACAGCAGTTTCTTTTTTCCTAGTATGTTAGCATAGTATTTTAAGTGTGTGCATGAGCAGCAATGCAAGTGATATTTGTGATCAGTGTTAAGTATTAAAATAATGTCTATTTATGTTCAGTTGCCAGCCAGTCTTTGTGAGCACATGTCTACAAATATGATGCTCGCATCATATTTTTCAAAATTAACTTTACCACAGGAAAAGGATGCTAAAAGAGGACCTTCTGCAGTCACGGTTTTGCAAGAAAACTCTTTTTATTCTTCCTGAAAACCTACAGCTATTTATGACATTCTAAACTATGTTTTCCAAAATATTATTTGCCCACCCTGTAATGTGGCTTCTGAACTGATTTGTCCATGCTGCTGATGCTCTCCAATGGAGTGGATGATCACAGATCCTATAGGGAGTCATTAAATCATGTCCTGAGGCACACTGGTAATTAATCCATGGGAAAACAGACTGTGTTCCTTACTGATTATTCTCTGTGATTTCTTTTTTCCTCCTAATAGTTATAATTTCTGTGTGGTTTTGAGATAATTGTTTTTTTTCCTTTCTGTGAATTTAGCCCTCCTCCGACTGATGCCTCACCAGTGGCTTCACCAGATCCACAGCGCCAGGAGTGGTTTGCCCGATACTTCACGTTCTGAGAGATGGTTTGTTTTTGTGGCACAGCGTGATGTGGACTGTTTATAAGAGCATGACCTTAAGTAAACCCTCATGTGAACAAGCTTTCCTGTAATTTGTCAAACACTGTGAATGAGAAAGTATTTGTCTTTCTGATTTGAAACTGCACTGTATTTCATGTTATATTTGTTGGAATCACTTGACATGGTACTATACAATATGTGTAATTATAACTATTATTTTTATTTAAAATTGAAGAGTCTTTAAACTTTGTAATTACTACATAATAAATTTTGGTAGAACAAACATAATGCTTTCCCCCTTTTTCCTATAAATGCTTTCTTTGATTTCAGGTAAGGCTTTTTCCCCCTGAATAATGTAATTGCATGGTTACTATAAATACAACTTACATTGTAAAAGGAAAAGATATACATCTCTCACACCAATTTGGGCAGGATATGTTTAATGCATCCCAGTTCTGTTACTTTGTAGCAGTTGAAAAACTGTCTCTGTCTAACATTTAAAAAGAAGGATGCTAAATAAAACCAGCGTAGCTGCTGGCCTGCAGAGCAGAGTCATTCTGATAGAGGATGAAAAAAGCCACAAACCAGGAGCTGTTCATTGGGGATGGGGGTTGACTCCTCACTTACTGCTTTGCCATCTAGTTATAATCAAACATTTTATCATTGAATTTAAACAGAAACTGTTCCCACAGGTCCTATATTTCTTTTATGAATATGAACAAAAACAAATGCTTGAAATATTTAGAAAACTGTGCTAAGTATCTCTGCATAAATCAAGAATCTACATTTTGAGCATATAGTCCTGCTTTGGATAAAATTCATGTCTAAAAGGAAAAAAAAAGGTAAAAAGCCCCAAATACACAAACAAAAGCAATCACTCAACTTTTCCCATTTATTCATTCACTACATTCACTACAGATACAGATCTTTCCTTAAAACTTAGTTACCTTCCCTTGTCTATATTATTTTCTTCTTCTTAAACTGATATATGAATATATTTTTTCAGCTAGTGAGCATGATTCCCCAGTCTGTACCTTTTATGATGTCAGTGTTGCTCGAGAAATTTGGTGTAGCATATAGAAAACCAGAGCTTATTGTCTTTTTTATATTTTTTCATTCAAAGATTACCACAAAGTAACTCACACTGGTAGTCTCAGGGAGAACATTGTCTTTGTTTTATGAATGTATTTTTAAGCTGAATCTCTTATCTTTTAAAAGCAGGAAAAAAATATGTTTGAGTTATTTGAATAAGGTTCTAGTTAGAATATACAAAGGTCTTGAACTTTAATATTTCATCTGAAGCCCTAACTACATCCTTTTTTTGCTATATGCACAAAGGTAAATACCCAGATACTTGCTAATTAAAATGAATTTTATATGTAGTATATGTATAAATGAAAAATTTGTATGTTTTCATATAAACAATATAAAAATCTTCTAAATGCACATTTAAAAACTTCTATCTTTTAATTCAGCTTGAAAACGCCACTGAAAGCTGTATTCTGGTGATGCTGCCATGGATTAAAGATGTATACAGCAGATTTTTCGTAGCTGGTGGACTCAACTGTAGGTATATGCAACTTTTTAATTTTAGAAGAAAGCCATATTGGGCAAAATGTCAGATTTCTTGGCTGTTACCCAAAATAAAATTCACTAGATCATTTTGTTACAATGTTCTGAAGTGAGTGTTGTGTATTTTTTCTTGCATGCTTTGCAAGGCATCAGCCTTTTTCTCCTATCCTCCACTTCATACTGAACAATTATACAAAGATGATAATATCTATATTTACCTATTCAGTAAAAGGTGTGCCCACTGTTTTTTTTTTACTAGTAGGCACCTGTCTTTCAGAAGGGAGAAGAAAGTTAAGAAGCACCGAGTTACCATGTCTGCCGTGGTCAGCAGCTGTACCACTGCCAAATCAGTGTCTTCAAACCAAAAACCAACAAAAAAAAAAACCCAAAACCAACCAGAAGAACCTTGGGAAAAAAATTATTTTCTACCAAATGGCATTGAGAACTCTGTAAAATGTATTTCTAAAAGAAGCTAATATCTGTCTTTTGGGATTAATACGGTAACTTGCAGAATCACTGTGCCATTGCGTTCCTGATCTTTGCAGTATCTGGTATTCTGGTAAAAGATAGAAATGTGCATAGTTGTGAGTCCAGTCAGTTTTGCAGAGAATTCTGCAAAGTCTCTGCTCACACGTGTGCAGTGTTTCCATGCTCAACAGACAGTGCTAAGGAGGTATGGACTTAGCATGAAATTGTATAGTATTAGTTACAACAGTGGAAAAAATATTTTGTCTCTCAGGAACTGTCCCTCTGCACTCTGCCACATTAAATTTCATTATCAACACTTAGTGTAACTAATTCCCCTGACCCTTTAGTTTTATTCAGAAAGATTAATAAAAGATCAAAGAACGATAATGTAGTATTTTAATTCTTACTATTTTCCTATGAAAGAAGTAAAATGCTGTACTTGATATAGGAACAAAATGCAGAAGACATCTACATTTCATCAGAACATGGTTGTAAAGATCAGTCTTAAGGCCAGGTTCAACCCTTTGGTCTAGATTGCTCCATTGACATCTGTGATAAGAGTTTGACTGCCAGTGAATTTTCCAGTTCAGCAGAAAACTGCTCTAGCTAACCTTCGTGACACAATCTCATAGCATAGGCAAGAATTATGTCCTGAGAACTATATGGGTTTTTTCCTGCAGCAGAATTGTACACAGAAAGTATACTTGGTGAAAAAAAAAAACAAAAACCAAAAAAAACCCCCAGAGATTGCTGAAATCTGCAATCAGCACCCACATGGAAACGAGTTTATCATATTGACTCCTTTTTTTTGCATTTTCCCAGTTACTTTAGCATGTGTGTACTACATTTACCCCAGCCTTCAAGGAAAATGTTAGTCCCAAGAGAAGCACTGGCTATATAAATTACATTGGTCAATAATGTTGGGTTTTTAAGATCCGAAGTCTAAATAAATTTTCACACCTGTTTTTCTCATGATCTGTTGTTCTTATTTTGGAAGAAAAACCTTAGATTGTATTCTAACTGGTTTGAATTGTTCTACATTTACTATGTACACATTTAATTTAAATGTCGTAGATTTGTCATCTTTGACACTTAAAACAGTAAGAATATGTATTATAAACCTGAAGCATATAAAGTAGTTAGTGGGGGTTGTTGGTTGTTTGGGGTTTTTTTTAGGATACCTGTTGTTTTTTTCTTCATAAAAGGTTTTCTATAATGATGCAAGAATCTTTTTCATTCTTAAAGCAAGTTATAATTTTTTACTCTTGATGTAGGTAGGCTGGAACTAAACCTTCCTGCTTTTTGAGACTAGAAAACACTTTCCGCAAAGGACCTTCTTTGGGAGTTGCACTTTAAGACTTACAGCAGTAGTTTCTTGGGAGACAAATGCTTCCATTCCCATAATTGAACATGGAGGGATTCTGAGCTCATGTTGCAGCATTTGCATTTCTACTGTGGCAGCACTGTCTCCGTGCACTTATTTTAGACAACTACTTTTTCCTGTCCTATTTTGCACCATAATTTCAAGGGAGGCTACCTCATGGATTTTCAAATGAGCATAATATATTTTTGATGACTTCTTGCTGAGTAAACAATGTGTTCATTACTCATCTAAGCACATATTAAGATGATAAATAACTTTTTTCTTGTAGAAGCCACTATCTGATCACAGCCTTTACATACCAACATCAGCTGCTTGCTCTGTAGTTATAAAAATCAGCTGCCCCAGTTGCAGGCTGCTGCATTGCTTTTCATGCTGCTGCTCCAGTTGCTTAGGCTACAAAATGCAAACTGAGGAAGCACACATGGACACCTCCAGTAAATCACAAAGATCACAGCTCTGCCACACTAGAACCCAGATAACTGCTAACAAGTGTGTAGCAGTAACTGTGTCTCATTGTTAGAAAAAAAGCAGCCTGGTTTTGTACCTTGTACAACAGCACCATAAACTGAGTGAAGTTGACAGTAAAAGCATGTATCAGAGACAGGGCTTGTTTTGAATTTTTACAGTGATCAATTTATATATTAAGTGCAGATCTCAACAGTGCTTTTGCAGCTTTATCTATTAAATTGGTTACAACAGGACTGTTTTATAAAGCATAATGTATATTTCTTCTAGAGACATATCTAGGAGTTAAAACATTTCCTCTTTATAACCACCTGAAGCAGTCTTAGACTTTTACTGTAAACACTATTTCCTTTAGGTGAGAATTTAGGCAACATCTACAAATACCCCAAAGAAGATTTTATTTGCAAACAATGCAGGAGTGGTAACAATTTCAATCCACTGATTCACCAGACAGGAGTTACATGCAGAAATAGTCTTCCAATAGCTTGTGAAGTAGCAATTCAGAGAAATGTGATTGGTGATTTAAAGCACCCATAAGGTTCCACACAAGAACCTTTTGCCCAAACATTCCGAGACTATTCCCATCTCTGCTGGCCAGACATTCCTCAGATGAACTCGTGGATAGTGAGACACTCGATGTAGTCAAGAGGTGAACCAGTGCAGCTTTCTTATTCCCTAAGATAACATTGAAATATGACTGGAAGAAAAAAAACACATGGTAGACATTCAAATTAATAATCTGTTTTACTCAGGCAAGTAAGGCAGTTACTTTACATATTGAAGTCATACATTGTAACTTGAAAATAAGGGATCTAAAGTTTGTGGGGTTTTTTGTTTGTTTGAAAAGTGTTGATTTTCCTGTGCACCAACTCTAAAAGTTTGTATTAAAATACGAATTGCATACATTTATTAGAGAGCCATTGGCATACACTGGTTAAGATCTTGTATGGGAAGTGATTTTTATTTTGATTGCCTATCAGTAATTCATCATTAATACAGGCCAACAATGAGAGGTTCTGGGACTGAGGAGCTCAATGGAGAAGTTTTAAGATTCTTCAACACTTCAAAGTTATGGAGAAATTAAATTACGCTCTGTGATGTTGCAGGACTCGCATGGATCTATGAGAATGATATTCAGATATCTTGTCAGAGGTACCAAGAAAACACATGCGGTAATTCAGAAGAGAGTCTGCTTACAGTGAGCCCAGGGAGGACAGAATTCACAGCACTTGTTCGAAGTGTGCACGCATGCTGCAAACTACCCGGAGGAAACAGAATCAACTGAAAGACAAAATATTTCAAATAGTTAAANCCGCCCCCGCCATGCGCTTTCCCGAGAGGAAGGTGAAGTTTCCCGGCCGGGGCCGGCGGGCCGTGTGACCCCCCCGGGCCCCCGGCCCCCGCCATGGTGCTGAGCGCCGAGCAGGTGGCCCTGGTGGGGCAGGTGTTCGAGTCCTACGTGCTGGAGCACCACAGGGACGACATCCTGGGCATCCTGCGGCAGCCGGACGACCAGGCGCACTACCCCGTGGTCGTCGACGCCTTGACGCTGTTCGAGGCCAACATGGAGATCGGGGAGTATTTCAACGCGTCCCCCCGCGAGGTGCTCCCGGTGCTGGACAGCGCGCTGCGGCGGGCGGCGCTGGCGGCGCTGCAGGAGGCGGCCGAGCCCGCAGGGCTGAGCCTCAAGCAGCACCTCCACGCCAGGGTCTCGGGTGAGTGAGCGCAGGGGGCTGCATCGCTGTCGCCCGGCCGCTGCTGCCGGGTCTCCTCGCTCTGCGGTGCTCTGTTGGCGTGCCGTGGGAAGGAGCGTGTTTAATTCCTCCTGTTTCAGTGTTTGGAGCAGTAGGGAATCCTCAGTGTTTGTTAAGCAGGAAGGAAGGCCTGCAAACACGTGGTGTGTAGAGCAACCCCCCAAAAAGGCTGTGGCCATCCCCACTGGCCTGTGTGCAGTGGTTGGCATTTGTTGGGTCGGGGCTTACACCAAAGCCTTTCTGTGGCAAAGACTGGTCTTACATTGTTTCTCTTCTAGGCAGGTCTAAAGAAAAGGTTTAGGGAAGAGATACAGTTCCTGAGTTTAAGTGCCAGTTGGTTCCAGCCATCTCCCAGAAGAGGCAAAGTCTAAATTTTGAGTTGTCTTGTAAACAATTTCATTTGAAATTGTCGAATGTTATGCTTAACTGTTATAAAATTACTGTTATAAACTTGCAACAAACTGTTGGAAGGCATGATGGATAGTAGAGGATTTTGTCATTTTTTTTTCCACTGCAAGTTGATGTGCCATTGTTCCTTACTATGGAGAAATACCTAGTAGCTTTGAGGTCCGGTAAGTGTGGAGTGCAGGTTCAGGAGTCAAAATGTTTGTTTTGCCTGTTGCAGGACACTGGGCCAGTGGTGGCACCGTCCCTTCTGGTCATTTCTGATCATAACTGTTCAAAGCCATAGCCTGCTAAGCCAAGAGGTGGCAGCCTGTGTTTCTCTCCCCTTCCCTGTTGTGGATTGGGTTATGATCATGCAGTCTTTTGGCACCTTGAACTTGGATAAATCACAGTTGATAAATAGGCCCATGTTTCATCCCAGTAAGTTTTAATAAAAATACATCCATCAGAAATATAATTAGCCCGTGGCTCTCATAATGCTATTTTTTCAAAGTTTTCAGGGGAAAAAAAAAAGTAAGAAAAAAAAAGTCTTTCTACTTAGGTGTTAAGGAGCTTGTACACAACTGTCAAGTATGTGGTGTGAAAGAACAATGTCTGTGCTGTACTGAAATTTGACACTGGGCATCTCCCTGTACCTATGAAAGCAGGAATGAATTAAAACTTTCCTCCTAGTGTTCTAGGATGCACTGGCATCATTCAGGTCTTCAGCATGAAAAAATACTCCAAGTATGATTATTTTAAGAGCTACGAAGGAAGTATTAGCAGGAGTACAGCAAGGGGCAGATGATCACTGCATGACTAGTGGTGTCTTTCAGACATTCCTGCTCCTGTTATCAGCCTGTTGCTGGAGCTGATCATTCCTCCCACAGTGATGTTTTATCTGAATATTCCCTTATCAACCTCAGGCAAAATTAGCCAGATTTGATTGAATAGTTTAATAACTGATAAAAGCAAGTCTGACTGACAGAAGTTAGTCAGCAGACTATAAATAACACTAAGCTGGAGGGAAATTGATGAACTGGGGGGTTATCCTTGAGTGGTCCAGCTGGATCAAGACAGCATCTGTCCAGGTAGTTTGGTTAATGTTCTGTACCACAGAAAGGCTGATGTCCTAAGAATAAAGGAAATAAGCTAAATGATCTGTAACCTTTTTTTCCACACAAATTTTCCAATGATACTGTTACCTTCTAAGTGTATGCTGGGTTCTGATTACCTTCAGGATTCTCCTCCTGGGGTGCCATTTCCCATTCCTACATCAGATGAGAAGGTGGGCACTCCACCTGGAGTGTGGCTGAGGGGATCTGCATGTCAGGCTTGGAATGAAGTGAGGAAAAGTGGGTTTTTTTAGCATTGTAGGAATGTGATTGTATAACTTCTGCTTTTTGCTATAAATCTATGGAATGATCTTTCCTTACCGTTAGCCTGAGCACCACTGTGTCTGTTACTGAAGGCCAAGCTGCTTCTAATAGTTTAGCTTTTTTGTGACTGATACAGTAGAGTTGATTCAAAGAGTCACATGCTCAATTAAAGAGTTTGTCAAGCAGTCTGATATGATCAGAATGAAGGCTCTTTTTTTCACATCCAGACACTTGTCTCCAGAATTCACAGAGTTGATCATCATATATCCTGACAACATGATGCAGTTTTCTCTAGTGTAAGATGTGTTGTATTTTGCAAAGCTTGTTGAGAGGCACCAATGCCAAGCTGGGGAAAAAAATGCCAAAACAGTTGGAGAAATAATGGATTATTTTTTCCATGAACTGACTAGAAATGCAAACCTGTGGGAGAAAAAATTTCAACAGGTTTGGTGAAACGTAAATAGTTTTGCTAGAGTCAACCAGAAAAAAAAAATGTTTGCAGTTTTACAAAATGCTTTCTTCCTTTTTGAGATTAATTCCTTTCTACATTTTTTTTACTTTATTCTTTTACTTTTTAAAATTAGCTTAATAGTTAAAAATATTTTCTTTAAGCAAAAGGTCAAAGATGTTGCTTCAAAGCCTCAAAACAGAATGTTTCAGCATGTCTGAAATAAAGCATTTGGTTTTGAAAACACGGAAATAAATATATGATATCTTCTTTTTAGCAGTCAAAGCTACTAAGAGTTGACCTAGATGCACAAAATAGTTTTGGTCCCCTTAGAAACATCATTTCCCAGCAGATTTGTAGTTTTACATCTCTGTTTCCTAGCTCTATTTTGGAAGTAAAGCTAAAAAATTAATTTAGAAGTAGGTAATTTCTTTGTAAGTTGGTAATTGTTAGTATCTTGTAGTTCATTACTACTTTCTGAAGTGGCAATATTTTGCTCAGGTGGTGATTTCAGAGACATTTGCTGTTGAGGCAGATTAATCTTTCTGAGGATTTCAGCTGCTGTGGTGCCAAGTGGTGGCTGCATGGGTGAATACCAGAGCAGGATCAGCACAGGTTGGATTGGAATTAAAGGAGAGCAAGTGGAAAGTGTATTGTCGCTTTTCATTTGAACTTACAAGTGAATTTGCTTTGGTTGTGTTCATACAATTCTTCTTATGCTGTTTTCCTTGTGCTTGAGCTTTACTGGTATCTAATGTAGATTTGAGGTCAAATGCTCACCGACTGCAAATTTTGAGAATTCACACAAGACTAGGACCTCCAGCTGTTTAATTGTGAGAATAACATTGAACTACAATTACGTAGCATAACTAAAATTTTGTAGTTCAGGTAAACCAGTTGTAGAATAAATGGCATCTGCAAAAAGAACATTTAGTAAATAGATCTGAGAACATCAGGATCTGTTTCCAGGAATGGAAATTGTTCATGACTATTCAGCCCTTGGCAAGAGTGGGAGAGTAAAATGGCAACATTTTCAGCTAGGGCTCAGTGTCTGATGATTTTCACTTTCTGAGGCCAGTCAATCAGATTTATGGTACAGCAGATGAATTGTTGAATCATATTTATGAAACATTAATAACAATGGCTACCGTTCATATGCCTGGCATATTTTCTAGTTTTTCTGTTTAACTGCATTTTAAGTCCACGTTTTATATGCATAGCCTTATGCTGCACATATTTTTGTTTAACAGGTTTGCCTGTTTGCCCAGAGCTGACTCGAGAGCACATTCCTAAAACCAAGGATGTGGGTCACTTTTTATCTGTTACTGGGACTGTCATACGTACCAGTTCGGTGAAAGTTTTGGAGTTTGAACGGAGTTATATCTGCAACAAGTGCAAGCATGTGTTTGCTGTCAAGGCTGACTTTGAACAGTACTATGCATTCTGTCGTCCATCAGCCTGTCTTAATGAAGAAGGCTGCAACTCAATCAAGTTCACTTGTCTCTCTGGAACAGACTCTTCTCCTACCTGCTGCAGAGACTACCAAGAAATCAAAATTCAGGAACAGGTAAGGAAAAGAAAAACATGGAGAAAAAGGGGAAGGTATTCAAGTATAGATGTCCTAAGTACAAAAAGAATTAACTTACAAAAGAAGACATCTAGGGGCCTAGTTTTTGGTTGAAATAAGGTAACTCTGCTAATTTTAGTAAGACTGTTCATGCTTATGTCAGAATTAAGATTATCCCCTTTTCATTGTTGAGTTTTATATGCTAAATGGAAAAGTTTTACAGGTTCTACTGTTGTTTAAAACAAATGCCTGAAGAGACTAAAAGAAGCCAGTCAGCCTTTTGGTCAGAGATTTCCAATCAAAGAATTAAAAATGGAGCCACATGTTGATTAGACCTCTGCTGTTGGGTAACTCCACTCAATATTGCACAAAACACCTGGGATCAGTGCATAGATGCAGTTTCTCAGCGGAAATTCCATTCCATGTTGAATCCTTACACCAAGTGTGTATTGTTTCTCTGCACACTTAACTGGACATGATGCTGATGTTCAAGTGCTTCTAAGGGCTAAAGCTAACCCAGTGGTGGCCAAGGCCAGCTGTAGCTGTGCACTGTGGTCAACTCATGGTATCTGCAAATGTCTTTTCCCTTCAGCCAATGTTTAATTCAACAATCATTACATATGTGATCCTTACAGAATTTGCATGTTTTCTGATGGTAGCCCTGGGCAGAAGTACAGCCAAGCTGAAGGAGTAAGAAACAATTGTGCCTCTTTTTATGATAGCACATAACTAAGACAAAACCGGCACAGGAAAATCTACACTGTATGAAATTGAGAATAAGCAGGGTATATTGCAGGCAATGTTTCTGTGTTTATTTATATGTTCAGTGTCTTTTTTCATAGACCTTTTCTAAGATAACTTCAGTTGTTTCAGGTTTTTGATTGTGTAAATTGAGAGGATAGTCGTGCCAATCTTCATGCAAGATGTATGAAAACAGAAATGTATTAAATTAGTAATGCAGCTTTTAAAAGTTCAGAATAACAAAAAAAGTAAGGGAATAAAACTTTGTAGGAAATAAGGCCTATGTTGTACGTTCCTATAATGATTGTTTCTGACATATGGAAAATTTCTATAACTTACTTTTTGTTTTACTGTGTGACACACAGATCTCTATGATAGGAGGGATTTTCAGCAACATGGGCTTATTAAAAACAGTAAAGTTAAACCAGGAGTGAATTTCACATGTATTTCCTACTGAGCTCTGCAGGTAATTGTTGATGTGCCACCAGTGCTGACAGTGATGTGAATTGCCTCTGGCCATTTAGGTAATACACAAGGGTGAATGTAATACACAAGGGTGAATGAACCTTCCTAGGCACCAGAGAGGGAATAAATCTAGAATTCTAGCATGCATGACCTGTGCTGCAGAATGAAAAGGAACTTCTGACTGTTGTTCTTGTGCAGTGGATACTCTAAAAACTATTGCAAGATCTAAGTGTAAATGGAAAGATTGCTGGTTGTAAATAGACTGTGACAAGATTGTATAGACTTTGCCCTGGAGAAAAAAAAAAGAATTACATGATCTACTGACACATTTGTCAATATATATTTCTTGTTTCCTGTTGTTGATTTAATCCTTGACGCCTAAGTGTAATCTTAATCTCAAACTGTCAAATTATGGCTAAATATCAGAAAAATACAGAGAATATTCTCTCAGTATATGCTTCAGTGAAGGGTGATGTAACCCACTGACATGCTTCAGTACCCAGAGTCAACTTTGCATATTGAAGAAGTATCTAATAATAACTCAAATTATAATAGAAAAAAAGATCAGCCCTTGGAAATTACCTCTTTTAGTGATCCTTCTTCAGCAAGATACTGAAATCACAGAGCATCTCCCAGTACTGAGTACCTTCCACTAATTTAATACCCAATCCCATTTCCCAGCATTAAACTTTCATTGTTAATTTCATGGCAGCAGTGGCATCCTTTCTGTAAGTTTTGTGGTAAAAAGCAAGAACTGACCTCAGTTCCAGGAAGAGTATAGGTCCTTAAGCCAGAGCAGCTATAAATGAAAGGTTGTTGAAAGGTGCTGTTCTTCAGAAGTACTTTTCTTTCCCATCTCCCAGGTACAAAGGCTGTCTGTTGGAAGCATCCCTCGTTGCATGGTAGTTGTTCTGGAAGATGACTTAGTGGACAGCTGCAAGTCTGGTGAGGATACAGCATATATTGCATATGTTTGTAGCACAGGCATTTTTAGTTTTCCATTTGAGATGAATCTTTGTCAAGTAGGCTGTCAGTGCAGAGGGCTTGTCAAATTAGGTATGTTCATCTGTAACGTTGCTGTTTCAAGATGGATGTTAGCACTGCAGTTGAGGATTATTCTAGAAGCTGTTGTGAACCTCCATGTTACATCTTGACTCTGACACATCAGTTTCAATAAGCAATGCGTTGTGACATACAGGAAGTATATTAAATCTTGTTAGTGCAGAACACCAAACCTCTCAAGCAAATTGGTTGACACCATGACACAGAGTGTGGTGTCCCTTCTTAGGTTTAAAGAGCCAGGTAATCTGACCTCTTATCTAAGGAGTGCTGCAGGTGGAAAAAGCTACTTGGTATTCAAAAAAGAAGCTAATTGGCAGGAGGATGAATGAAGAATGGATTAAAAATTCTCAGGTAGGCACATCTCCATGAGAAATTAATTTCTGGTCATACTTTCTCAGAACACTGTACCCAGAATGTTAACAAGTACTTCTGGAGTTCACAAAAGTTACCAGAAGTCAAATAAGTTTTGACTTTATTTTTCATATAGTCAATCTAATTGAAAGAGCTTCTATGGTTTACTGTGAATTCCTCTCTTCTAAAAGAGGAAAAAACCAGAGGTATACCTGTAAGAATTCATCTCCCTGAAACAGAAGTGGAAAGACTGAGGAATTTACTACCATAGATGTAAGCACTCTACCTTATCTTTGTTTTAGACTTCCTGTAATTGCATTATTATGCATTACAGTTAACTGAAATGTCTGCATGTCTCAAGTCAGATGTTATTTTGCTAATTTTTGGTTTTACCTCCAGGAGATGACATCACAGTGTATGGAGTGGTAATGCAGAGGTGGAAACCTTTCCACGAGGGTTCACGCTGTGACTTGGAGATTGTTTTGAAGGCCAACTATGTTAAAGTGAACAATGAGCAGCTAGCAGGGGTTGTAATTGATGAAGAAGTTCGCAAGGAATTTGAAGACTTCTGGGAAAGGCATAGGAATGATCCCTTGGCAGGTTAGTAGCTGAAAGCCTTTATATAGGGCACTTGATCAGATAGAGATGAAATCAGGAGTGAAAATACAGTGACTGAGCACTTTTTTCCCCATTATTCTATCCTGCCATCCATTCACCCCAATTTTATTTTTTTTTTCCCAGTACAAGAATATGAAAGTCTTACTTTAATATTACTGGCGGGAGAAGTAGTACCAAACATTGTTCTTCCTGCTTTTGAGCTTTCTAGTCAAGTGTTTTGTGGAACATGTATTAACAATAAGTGAGAAATAATATAAGTACCAGGGGGAAAAAAAAGAGAAATGTTTTATAATCAAGAATGAAGAAGCATACTTCTTAGAAGAAATGGTGTGGAGCACATCTGCCTTTAGTCACATAGCTGTTGCCTCTGAGGCGAGAGATCTGACTCACTGTCTCTGCATCCCAAACTAATCTGTGAATCTTTTCCATGTGGCATAGCACATCCTATCTTTAACCTAACCCTTGGATTCCTAGACCCTTGATCTAGGTGCAGTGGAGCCTCCCAATTCACAGTGGCTTCCATGATGCTCAGTGTTTAGTATGCTGAGTCCTAAAGTTACCATAGTCTGTAGCCAACCACCTTGGAATTACCAGGAATTGTGTCTGGAACTCTGTCCATCTCCATAATCTGTGTGCCTTCTCCTCAACTCTGTGGAAACTCAATGGACTCTTCAGGGTCTCCATCACTGAACTTTTTTAGGCGGACACTGTGTCTTGTAAAACCCTGGAAAGGGCTTTCTTCTTAAAGGACAAACAGGAGGAAAAGCAGGTGGAAATATCACCCAAATTAGCCCACTCACATAAGAAACTGTAGATCCTGCCAATGTCAAGGATTCTTCAGAACTTCATTTCCCAGAAAGCAATTTAATTGTTAGCTTCCTGCTGTTTGGAATGATAACATTTCATCCTTCTGCTGTTTGGAACAAGATTATTATCACTTTGGTTAGAACTGTTCAGAAAGTAATTTAGGATCTTCTTTGAAGGTCCCATTTAATCTTTCATTCTCAGGACAATTTTTGGAAGCCTGCAGGGAGCAATGTGATTTTATGCAATATTACCCATTCTGAATAAGTGGGTACAAGAAAATGGAGGCGGAAATGAGAAGGACCCTGACTGCCCAAGATGTGTGTTTCAGGCCATTTGTCTGAATTTGAGTTGAAATTGAGGGCAGAGATCAAATTTGACTACGGAGTCTAAGGTATAGACTATTGTACAACAGAATGTGTGTACATTTACTGTTTTTCAACAGATAACGGTAGCTACTACTGCATTTTATGTCAGTCACTTCGTGATGCTAACTCCTAACTGTGGAGTTAAATCTTGAGTTACGCCATGGCTGACAGAAGTTTTTAAAATTTCACTTTTGGACGGACAGAGATGTGTTAATTCCTTCAGAAAACCTCCAAAACAAACACATATGCCTCAAGTCATCTATTAGGTGCCTGCATATTTTGCCAGTACCATGTATTTGCATCTAAATTTAAAACTTAAAAGTTAAGATCTCAAAATTGGTCACTTTCTTTTATTCCCTAGCAATGGGAGTAATAATAATGGCATTAAACCTGTGACCCCTTATGTGCTGGTAGTGTCAGAACCTTAAAGGACAGAATTAATTCTGTTACATATCTTCCAAGCCATCAGTGTTGTCATAGCAAATGGAAATACTCTGCTGCTGGAAAGAGACTATGGCAGAAAAAAGGAAAGGGACCTGTGACACAGAAGGGTGAAAGGAGAAGGAGACTGAAAGCAACAACGAGAAAATGAGCCATGCTATGTGTGCACAGGTTTAGGACAAAATACTTCAAGTTTTAGAAGTTTTCTTAAATGTACACACACTAGTTTTCAAGGGGATATTTCAAAGTCTGGAAATTTTTAGGTTTTATTCTTCATAGCCCCTACACTTCTGGCTATGAAGCAAAAGAATTTACATGATGGTATTTCTTTAGAACCTTTTTTCCTGCTACCTAGACCATACATTCCTTAAATTGCAATAGAAATGGCCTTGCTGCTTGTGACTGTGAAAGACTTCTTTATAGTGAAGGAAGTTTGGATCAAATAACTGGTTTGGGTCCCATTTAAAAAATAAAATAATTAAATGAAGTCTCCTCCCTACTCTGTTCCTCTTGCTCAAGAAGAAGGCCCAAATTATTCATCAGTGTACGTAGGAGTCTGTGGGAAACCAAGTTTTACTCTAGAGGCAGTGCTGAGTGCCATTTTTTTCTGTTTTAGGAAGGAATGAAATATTGGCTAGCTTATGTCCTCAAGTTTTCGGATTGTACCTGGTGAAGCTGGCTGTAGCCATGGTGCTTGCTGGTGGTGTACAGAGGACGGATGCTACTGGAACTCGAATCAGAGGTTAGTATTCTTTCTAACAGTATCAGATCCTTTCTAACAGTCATTCCCATCCCTGTCCTCACCCACAACCCTCCCCACTATAAAATCAAACCAGTAAGGTCTTGGAAGCATAATTGTACCCTTTTCTTGAGTAAGAACAATTTTTGATCAATTGTCAGTATTATTTCAGAATCTCAGACAGATAAAGTGGGTGTCTGGACTTCCCCTTTTTATTATAATTTTTCCCAAATAAAACTCAGTAGAAACAGACTTTCAGGTTTCCATTAGGTAGAATATTAAAGGCAGCTGTTTTATCTAAACCATAAGCTCACTTTTTATTGTATAAATGACATTTTTGAAATGATTTCTAGTAGAATATTCCCAGCAGTATTTGGCATCAAAGGATGGAATCTTAATGTTCCCTTAATGTGGATCACTATAGTACATTGAAAGGAAAAATTAAAGGACTCATTTTATTTCCTAATGCCA
This sequence comes from Sclerurus mexicanus, assembly GCA_013396755.1. Lineage (NCBI taxonomy): Eukaryota > Metazoa > Chordata > Aves > Passeriformes > Furnariidae > Sclerurus > Sclerurus mexicanus. The sequence continues at coordinate 2,248,114 of VWZF01005177.1, read as the reverse complement.
GACTTTTCCATCTGTGATTGTCAGCACATCTCACTTAGTTCTGTAACTCCCAAGTTATCTGCCTGCTGATTCTCCTTCTGTTGTTATTAGATGGCAAATATGCCATGTGCCAGGTGGTATGCAGGTCATAATCTATGTAGGTCATAATAATTCTAAAATAATATGGCTCTGTATACAAATACAGGATTTTAATTCTCCAGCAGCTAGATAAAATTAAAGACCTTATGTTTGAAATTGTATTGATATTTTGTAGACTATAGTGAAATAATTTTAGAGCACTTCAGTGAGATTGTAGTAGCCAAATTATTTACTGCTGTCATTACATTGTTTTGAAATTATGAAGTTGTGTAACTATTGGCAAAGAATTGGTTAAGAAATGCACTCATCTTATTAGTCCATTTTGCAATAATTTAACTGAGTAGTGGAATGATAACTAAAACCTGGTATCCTTTTGTTTCGTGTTCAAGAGCAAGTTGAGTCTGAGAAACATATATTCCAAAATGTAAGAACTTGCACTAGAGGAAGTGTGTCAAATACCTGCTAATATATTTTTAAAATGTTTCATCATAAATATTTGTGTCTAGTCATATTGCTGGGTGAAGCAATATGACCAGATGCTTTTATTAAACACTGTATTTATTATACCTAATAAATAGTGCGGTCTTAAACAGAATCACATATTGTTTATGTAGTGCTAAATGTTAGGTGAATAATGAGAAGTATTATTTAATCTGAGCATTTTGTGTATATGTTTCTCTCTATATGAACTATCTACTCCTACATCACTGTTCACCCCCAAGGTGAATCACACCTTTTGTTGGTTGGAGATCCAGGTACAGGGAAATCTCAGTTCCTCAAGTATGCAGTAAAGATCATGCCACGCTCTGTGCTCACTGCAGGAATTGGATCTACAAGTGCAGGTATGTGCTTCTTCACCTGGAAAGGTTTATTTTCTCGCTCAACTATGTTTAGATAGTAGCCTTCTACATATATGAACATATGTGCTCAGGTTGTATCTCAGCTGAAGCAGAGAACTACTGGCTTATGAGGCCTGATATGACTCTGCAGAAGGGCAGTCCTGCCCTTTCATCTGTATCCACGAAGGACTGTAATGAGCTTCTAACGGGGAACCTTACGAACCTCGTCCAGAGGCACCTCTCAATGCTTTGCTTGCAGAGGGTGATCTGGACCCGTATTTTTAGTGCTTTCCAGTATAACAAATATGACATCTTTCCAGAGCTCACACTGTGTGATGGACTAGCATCCTGACCAGATAATCTCCTCTCTTCTGTTCTTTCTTAAGTTCTGTCTGGGTGCAGTTTGATTTCTGTTTACTTTCTGGAAATTCACCCCTGTGTTCAGGAATTATTTGTGAAGATGGTTTCAAGATAGTTTCAGAGACCAAGTGTTTTTCTTTTTTCTTTATTTTATTATTTCTTTTTTTTTTGTTAAATTTAGGTATGTCCCAATTGGCTTTGAATGCCAGGGATCTTTACAAACTCTTCGGAGGACAATAGGCAGAGTCAGATTACCTCTGCCAATGGCTTTATTTGAACAAATGAATATATTGTACATTCAAAATCACAAAATAATTAGGGTCAAATCCCAGTGTCTCAACTAGCATGTGTAACTTGACTATTTCTGAGATAGTGCTGAAACAGCATTATTTCTACATGTGAGAACCAGACAATAAATATTTTCCAGTTCCATAGCTATGTGTATACTGGGTCTTCTGTAGCTGTGGAAGTAGAATGTGATGTTGAACATAAACCCTCTTGTGTGCAGGGAACTTGTCATGAAACGCGTATGTCTCTGATTTTTCCAGTCAAACTGTTGACAAATAGGTCTGGGGAGAAGCCAGAAAAATTTTGGCTCAGTATAACCTTTTCTCTGCTTTTTTGTTCTCTGTTAAGAATCGAGAACAGGATGGATAATTTCAGATTTGCTAGGGGACTCACAATGACCTGGAGTGAAATTTTGCCATACATTTCAGTGTAACTTTGCCCACTTTTGTCAGTACTGATCTCCATGTGTCAGTTGCTCTTAGCCTCTGATGTTGCTGTTGCCTTCTTTATCTCATCTCCCTCCTGTGCTTTATCTTCCATATGATCTGGTTTCCAGCTGAGCTATGATAGCTAGGTTCAAAGACATTTCCATGAAAACCAATATTGCAGTTTACAAGCTTACTGTGGTGTATGTGCTGTGATGATGTGTTGAGATGAAGGTTCATGTCATTAAAGGATTTTCTTGGGCCTTTAGATCATCTACATTTCACTTAAATATTCCTTATATTTTAAAAAACTTCATGCTCTCTCATTCCCCTTTCTCAAAATCAAACAGCAGGTGCACCAAATTTCTACTTTAGAATTCTTTAGGATCCTTAACACAATTGAAACTTGAGTGCCTAGCAAGAAATCTGATTACCCTGATTTTAATTTCAAGGAACCTTTTCATGGCTAGAACCACTGGACTAAAGCATTTATTTCTAGTCCAGGGATTTGGATGTTGTTTATTTTTTTTGCCTTTCCTTTGCAAGGTGTGTCTTATGAATCTGTTTGTAGCTGGACCTAGCACTGATTTTTGTCAACTTGCTCTTTGTGCAGAAGTTTCAAATAATGAGTTTGGAGAACTATTAAATTGTTTTACTTATTGTATTTGCACACTTTGAATTAGCAGTTTCTGCTTTCTCATGATAGGACAGTCCTAATTCACATTTTTTCCTCCTGTGTACAGATACTAAATCTTAAGTTTCACTTTCAACTAGTTCCTTACTTTATATAAAAAGCAGTCTGGATTACATTTAATTGCTGCCTCTGGGATTACAGTCCACATAGGCAAAAAAACACATCTGAGGTTTGGTAAACCCTAGAGAAGTGCTACAAGCTGTTTACATTTGGATTCCTCTTCTGGAGAAAACTGCCGATATCTAACCAACCTTTGGTAAGATTCTGTGCATTAACATGTCTTGTACCCTTTGCCTATCCAGTACTGGTTTAGGACACAAGCTATTTAATAACCATTGAATTAGAATTCTGCTTCCCATACTGTCTGTTGTATCAGTTTTCCTTGGTTTTCTGCACAAGCATTTACTTGTACTAGGACAGTGTGTTACATCATTAACATTCTCCTTGTGTCAAAGTTCTCTTCCTTTCCTGCTCTACCTTAGATGTCATGTGCTTTGGGATCCACCATGACCCTTTGGGGTCCTGCAGTATCACGTGCTTGCTGCAGCCCATTAACTCACCCAGACCTAACTGGAATTATCTTGCAGAATTTCAGAAAACAGTGACCTAACTCCTGCAGCTTAATTTGTTGTTGGGCCTCTTTCAATCAGGTTGTTGCCTTCCCCTGCACTTTTTAAACAAAGCCTGTGCTTCATCATGTTTTGCCTGATTCAGAAAGTGTGAGCCAGGAGAATGCCCTGCTTTCTTGCTGAAGATATGGAAGACCTTCATCTGTCTGTCTCACCAACAGGCGCAAGTTTTCTGCTTGCTGCAAACAGCCCCTATAAATAATCAATTATCATAATTTCACCTCCACTCAGGGAATAAGTTTCTGAGTTTACTTGTTTTATTAGGTTGTCTTGCAAACACGTAGTAGAAATTTTCTATTGAGAGTTCTCTACAAGTTTAGGACTTCTGTGAGGAGCCTGGGTTTGTTCCTCCCCCATTTCTTTAATGACAGCAGCCAGAAGATCAGCCTACATGCAAGATCTCAGTGGCAGAAATTTACTTGACCGCTGTAGGACTTTCTGATATGTAAATGAAGATGGGAGAACCATCTGTCTCACTGTTTGGTTCTGTCTACACTGTTTTTTTCAAAGGCCTAGTTCATTCTCCAAGAGTAGTCTCTTATTTGAGAATCACAGGGAGTCATTCAGCTACCTTTTATTTTTAGAAATTGATACATAGTTTTCCATAGAGACCGAGGCTTAACAAAATCTCTCTGTGGGTTCTCACCTTACTACTGAGTTTAACCACCTGTTTTGCAGTCCCCAGAGCCATAGCGCTGCTTATGCGTATTTGGATGAGATAATCACTAGTAAGAAAATATTTAATTTACCCCTGGAGTTTGAGATCTGCAGCAATCAATTGGTGTGTTCAATTCCAGAGGGACAGGAACCAACACATGCCTGCTGCTGGCAGGTTTGGAGCTCATGGATATCCAGGCCACTCATTCTGCTGCTTCTTGGTGCATATTTGGCTCCTCACATTTCTGAAAGTTTTGTTTGGCATTGTGTCCCTCCACAGACAGACTGGTTAAATAATTTTGTGAACTGTATTTTAGAACAGCTTGCCTAAAAGTCTGGGAGACTATCAGCTGTTTCTCCAGCTCTCCAGTTCTGTATAACATGCCTTTCTGAGCTGTATGAAATGTACCCTTCTGGCCTCTCCTCTTACAGCCTCTGCAGATTCTTGAGAGTGCTGCCTTTTTGCTGACATCTTGCAATGTCTGACATTGTCCATATCATGCCAACAGCAGTTTGCTACTGACTTTTTCTTTTTGCTGAAGAGAACTGACTCAAAGGGAAACCACCTCTTCGGGGTTGTTTTCTTTCATAAGTAAGTCTCACCTTGCTAGGCAGTCTTCAGGTGCTAACAGCTGTGTCTCTTCTGATCCATTAGAAACCAATCCAAAGTGGCTGACATGAGCCATCCAGCTGTGATTATAAATAGAGTACATGGCGTCAGTATCCTGAAGTACGCAAGATGCTGAAACTGGAGATATTTTTCCTTCTTTGTAGATCCCCAAACTGTCCCTGGGCATTCCCAAGTTGCTATAAGCCAAGGCAGTGCTAGGAACAGTTTTCCTCTGTGGATTCATTCCCTGTTCCTGATAAAGTTATTAATACAGATGCAGCCTGTAGGCCACTCTTCTCTGATCTTCCCTTCTACCATGGGGTTGTTTTTCTGCATAGTTATAATTGTACATGAACTTGAAGTATTTTCTATCAGTATGTATCTTGAAAATATTTTCCTGAGAGCATGGCTTCACTGGCTGTTCCTTCAACAGCTGGGTCTCAAGTTGAAGAGGCAACTCTAGGAAGTCTGCTAGACCTCCTGCAAGAATGAAATTTGAAGTTATGATCAAACACTGTCAGATATGCCCCATCTGTAACAATGTCTCATCTCTTGCAGATTCTTAAGATTCCTTTATTTCCTCTTAATAATGCTGCTCCAAGATGGCTTTGTCCTGAGACAGAGCTTACACTGACTACCTGCATGCCAAAGATTATTTAGCCAAGTATATATCTACTTCAGAAATTTTGATCTGTTCATACATCTGTACATGAAGACCTGTAGTTAGGATGGATGGTAAATGCAGTGTCTTCATCATGCTGGCTGAAGGTTTCAGGTCTTAGACACTTTTGGTATAACACTTCCAGGCTCGCCTTCATCAGGCTTTTTCATCCTGCTATTGAAACCACAGGCATTTCAAGCAGTTGATTTTTGGATGGATATCGGATGTCTTCAGGATTCCCTTTACTGTATCATGAGGCCCCTCCTTCTTTCCAGTTTGTATCAGTGCAGGTCTGCCCCACCTTTCTAGTGAAGGAGGGCAAACTGGAGGACCACCCATATTTTGAAAGGTAGGCCTCCTTATCTCATAGTCCAGGGGAGTTTTGGAGGGAGACCCCAAGAACTCCCTAAAAGTTCCTGATGTTTTGGCCAGCTCTAACACTGCTGTTGACACACAGCTGTTGTCCCATGCATCTGGGGTAACCCTTCTGCAGCGCACACACCTCCTTCCCCTGATTCTCTCTGCAGATAGGGGAGTCATATCCCCCACACCATGGACAGCGAGTATCCAGTCATGCCTCCAAACCAGCATTAGCTAAAGCTGGAAATGTTCAAGTGTATCCTCCCTCCATCTCCTCCTGAAAGGGCCTTTGCTTTTCAAGTTCCACATAGAAGCCTGAGTTTTGCCTTTAATGAAGTGACTGCAGCTGGCTCTTCTTCCTTGGATTGTCATCATTGCCTAGATCAGGAATCAAGCAAAAATCCCTCCACCCATCTTCTCCAGTCCAGTTTTCATGTCACACACTACAAGACTAGCTCTTAAAAAGCAGAACTGGAAACAAAAACACAAATGAGAAGACCGAGCACGCATAGTCCTACACACACTGACATCCCTTATACGTAGTTGTCAGTTTTGCTGCATCTTCCAGGCTGACGCTGAGCAGAGCCCCCCAGCTAGCCAACACAGTAACAATTAACCCATCATCTCCAGACCAGACTTCTCTGGCTCTCAAAAAAATGAAATAATCTGTAAGTTTGCAGACCACTGTGCTATGGATAAGAGTAGAGTGGTTAAGTGTGTGAAGGATCTCCTACAGCTGTCCAGACAGAAGCCATGAGATTTAGTTAGCTTTGCTCTTTTTTTGTATCTGGTAAATGAGGACTGGCCAGGACTGTATGTGCGTAGTACATTTTGGGTTTTTCCTTTTCTTCCCTCCTGTATTTTCAGATGGCATGGACAGTATTAGTCTAACTGGAAGTCTGAGCTGACTTCCAGAAAACCAGCAGTTGAGGCACTACAAAGAAAATAACAGACTGTCAGATACCAGATTTCTCTCTGTGACTTTGTTAATCACTTCTCAAGAATCAGTTGTCTGGCAAGCCTATAAACTAAGTTACTGTGGTTATTTTAGCAAAGTTCTGAGTTGCTGCATTGTTGAAGATTGGTAGTATGGGTTGGCTTTTTCAGTGGAGCTTTGTAAAGTCACTGGAACGATTAAATTTCACCAGTCTCCATTACAATGGAGCTGGAGCCTTTTTGCCCCCATCAAACTTAAGTGTCATAGTAATTCAGAGTGAAGGTGGCACCTGAATAAGTCACAGTAAGATAAAGGGGCAATTCTTTTTCAAGCTAGACATAAAAACCCCACCCATGTTTTCTATCCATAAGGCTACCTTGTCTGATCCATTTACTTTGTATGTGAGTAAGCTCTGATAAGCATTATGACAGCCTTCTAAAGAAACTGAGTCTATCTATCTGTCTGAGGTAAAAAAAAAGACACATCACTAGTCCTGTTAACAGAATCTGTAGCACTCCCTTGCATGTTGGGGGTCTCTGCAAGTAGAGGTTTGTGGGAAAGTGAACTCATCTTCAGCCTTGAAATTGAAATGCTGTGCTGTCAGCACTGGCTGACTGTGTCATGTGCACAGCACTGCTGTTTGAAAACTTTCAGAGACCAAGGACAGGTCTTTACAGATGCCCAATTTGCACTCTATCTTTTAATACAACTAAGTTTGTGCTGTAATATTGCCTGAAGCCTGTGGAGTACTGGAACTTGGTTTCTCAAATTCCATGTCTCTGGAATGCAATTTTTGTCAGGAAATGTGATACTCACAACACAGTGTATATGGATTGCTAAAATCTGGACAAAGTTGTAGAAGACCTGAGAGGCATCCAACCTCTCAAAAAGCATAACAACACCATTTATCCTGCAAAGATCATGGAGTAGGGCCGTTCCTCTCCAATTTTCACCAAGCACAGTATTCTTTTTCCTGTAATTGGTGGGTCAGCTATATAGAGGATGCATTAGTGTATTGGGTAAGGTGGTGCCAAATGCTACTGCATACCATGCAGTTGAGTTTCAAACTTATTGCACCCCAAGTTGACATGTACAGTTGACTTTTTTGCTCAATGGAACAACAGAACTTCACTTTCCAATTTCTCTAAATTAACTGTTCGCTGGGTGAGACTGTCTGTTTTGCAGTTGATTTTGCAATAGCAGCAATAGGTTCTGCTTCCATCACTTTGTGGCACAGGCTTCTATGAAACCTTCATGCTACTGATGGATGGATTCTGGTTAAAGCTTGTACTAGATCGTTTTCATTTGACTCTTCAATAGGTGGAAGGGTTTGAAATGGTGCTACAGTAGCCTTAGTTCACAGCAGACTTCACAAGTATGTCAATGCTTGAGCAGATGACTAAGTTATGTGCACACTTACATTTAAGAGATATATTAAATAGATTTATAAATAGAATAATAAAGTGCATAAAAAAATCTCAAAATGTCACTACAAACCTAGAAGTTGCAATATAATTGAAAACCAGAGATCTTTCTTAAAAGTTCACAGAACTCCAACTCTCAAGTGAAGCAACTGCTACTTTAGGGAACCAGTTGTGCCAAGTCATATCAATATTACAGTGTTAATACTTTTAAATTGATAGTCATCATTTTAAACAATTACAGAGATGATTTTTAAGAGCACACATTAGAATTATGGTTCCAAATATTAATGGATTTCAGCAATTTGTTCAGCTACCCTATGTACTGCTGAGCTTCCATATACATGTACATTCAGATCAGATTATTCCTTTCCAATTTAAAAAATATACATGTTCAAAATGAAGACCATTTCACTAATGATGTGGAAAGACAGAAGCTCTAACTGCCTGGGACATCTTCATCCCCATTAGAGAATGCAGAAAGAGAAAGCATTCTATTTTTATTCAAAGCCCTACTGTCAGTCATCATGAAATCTACCTTTTTCTGAAGGGCCTAAAACCTACAAGAGTTCAGTTTGGGCAGTTACTAGTAACTAGCAGAACTACATTCCTGTAATCTAGCATGACAGATTACAGTTTAACTGCACATACTGTCAGAGTAAATGTATAAAGCTAATGAGGACTGGAAGGAATAACTAAATTGTTAGTGTCATAACAATGTCCTAAGTCTTTACAGTTTACTGCTTCATTCTATCTATCTTCAAGGATGCCTCAGGTAATAGGGATGTCTCAGTGCAAGAGCTTCAGGGCAAGTAATGTATTCTGCCTGCCACAACAGGGTTTGCATTTTGATTTATACCAGTGCATAGAATTGCCTTAAACAGTACAGAAAACAGAGAAATTTTAAATTCCAGGCATTTAAAAAAAAAGAAAAAAAACACATCTGAACTCCTTATTACTAGTGAAAAAGACTACAAGAATAAAGCATGCCTGAAAATAAACATACCAACCAGCAGTGGTACACAGTAATCTTGCAAAGGGTATTTTTGGGATACTCACACTATTCCTTTTGACACTTAGAACTTCCTAGTAATTGCTTGCATCCTTCCAAACAATTGTATATGCTATTAGAGTGTCTGAAAAAGGGTTCCTTCCTGAGATACCCACACAAATCCCCATGAAACACTGTCCTGAACAAAGCACAGTTTGACTAAACAGCAGCAGCAGATGTAAAAAAAGTCCTAAAATCTAAAATAGCAGATGGTAAATCTCAAACTGCATGCTTAATGTAACAGTATGTACCTTGAAAGAAAAAAAGCTTGCACCTGAAATTATACTGTGCTATCTGCTTTCAGAGCAAAAGGCCATTTTTGGACCTTTTTTTTTAATAAAAGATACTTTTTTCTTTGCACTTCATCTAATGACAGTTTTGTTCTGAAGCTGCTATTAAAGGGCACTTTGTATGTGGCAATCTGGGTCTCAGAGACAAGGATATGGCATTATTCCTTCATTTTGCCTGAACATTTTAACTTTTGAATTTTTTTTTTAGCTTTTAATAGTGCTTACAAAGTAAAGGGGGAGTGGGGAGAATACATATACTTTAATCAGGTTTGGTTTAGACCACATAGAATAACACATTAGAAAAAAAGGCAATTACTTAAAAATAGTTGTATTTATATTCCACAATTTGCTCAAATACTGTTTGTTTGTTGGGTTTTTTTGGTTTTTTTATAAACTTTCTACAGGATGTTTTAAAACAAGTTCTTCACATTGCTTGTCATCTATGTACTTATGGAATTTGCGGGAAATAGTTCTGGTTGTTTTTACAGTTTAACACATATACAGTACCAAAACGATGGTGGTTAGTCACATGCAGTCCATATGAGATTCTAACATAACATTTAGTGAATTTTCTGATGTTGACCACCCCTTTGATGCTGAAGGTAATGCATCTGTAGAAAGCAGAGACTGTAGATTTGGGTTACTGCTCTCTGCATCTTCCAGTTTTTCAGTGTTGTCCTCCCAATTAATGTGGAATCTTGTGACTCTGGGATTGGATGCCAAAATATTCCTTTGAAGCTGGGAAAGAAGAAAATATATGGATTGTAATATGTACATCTGAAACTAGAGTTCACATGCATGTAGGTTTTTTCCTTTTACTCCCTGCAGCCTTGTTTGTGTAAAACAATTTGCTTAAAAAGGAAATTTTATATAAATGTGAATATATAGCTACTATCAGAAACACACTTACAGTACATGCCACTTACTCATTTACTCCAATATCCCACTCAGCAAAATAGCTGCTTTCTCGAGAGGATGTTTTAACTGTTCCATGTGTTCAAGGCTGTGCAAGAGCTAAGCAAGTAAAGTGCAAGTGTTTATTTTTTTATCCAGCTTTTAGTAAAGGAAATTAGTTTTACCCCACAATGATTCTGCAAACCACAGTACTTCATAAAATTATGCATCAACTTTATGGTATTTCCAATAACTATCAATTCCATCAAGTTCCCATCTTCATTTAAGTGTACAACCTATCCTTAAATTACAAAACTTTAGACTGATTTTACTAAGTAGATTTATCTACTGAAGTTTTAAAGTAAAACCTTACTTAGATTTGGAAGATACTAACATTGTGGCAGTAGACATGATTAGTCATGTATCTTATTCTCAAGGTGGCCTTTATTTTCCTTTGAAAACATGTTGCATTTGTTTATGTATGCAGCAAAAAAGAAAAAGCTCATTTTCTCTTTATCTTGAAAGGGGGGATCATAGTTATCTGAAGGATGGCAAATTATTACCACTAGACCCTCAGTATGAAAGCTGAGACTGATCACAGAAGAAGTTTGCTGTGTTGATTTTATTCTCCAAGAAAGTGTAATCAATTTAATAACCTTCTACTTGTGTGTTTCCATTCTGTCCTGAAGGGGACTTCATATACAAATATACAATAGCTTTTGCTGTTCTTTTTCACAGGAGCAAAGCTAGCTTCTTATATAAGCACAGAATGAAAACAAGTAGTTCTAGGAATTTTTAAATTCAAGTGCTTAAAAGAAGTCACCATTTTGGCATTCACAACCAATATAACAAGTGTGTCATTTAAATGAAAGAAAAAAGAAACGAACATATCAAAAGTTTAAGAATCCTCAAAATTAACCATAATTTTAAGAACATACTGAGTATCTGATCCCTAAAAATTGAGCATAGAGAAACCACGCTATTTCACTTCATCTTTTCATTCTAGTCCTGGTTTAATTGTTACCACGAAGGATATCTTTTTAAAACTTAAGTCTGCATACTTCCTCTGTCAAGTTGTCCATTCACTGGATAATCATGCAGCCAGGTTACCCATCTTCTCTCACTTTATACCTAACTTGTTCTTCAGCCTCTTTGTTACAGTTTTGCAGAAACTGCAGCTCTGACACTAGAACAGCTGGGTAACAACCCTGGTAAATTAATATCTACAACTTAGTTCCAGGCTGATGGGCCTAGAAAAGCATTATTCTGCTTTTCTGAAGAAGAGAGTCACTGGGTCAGCACAGGTGCAGGTGGAAATAAATCCAATGGTTTATTTCACACAGATACTGTCAAAGTACAGCCAGGATTTCAAGATGGTGGAAACTGTTGACTGTTCCTCAGTATTATCCAAATTTATGACAACTACATGGTACTTGTAGTTTGCTTCCCCAAATATTTTCCATTATTTGATGCCTTATTCCATGCACTTTGTGAAATCACTTGGTGTTTGCTTTTGTTTCTTTAAAACCTCTTTCTATAAGCATACCCCTGATAGATGACTAGAGCAAAACATGCCTTACCTTAGAAAAATCTGGCTTTACTGGTGGATTCTCTCTCAGTTCTGTTTCAGTATATTCATTGTTTACATAGTAGCCGACTCTAATAAATTCTTGACCTCGGTAAGTGCATGTAATTAGCACAACTGTTACACCTACTGCATCTGCATCTGGAATAAGCCCTGGGTTAGGTGCATCAGCCTAAACATGAAAGGGAAAGATAAATTAAAATAAAATTGATATTATATGCCTTTCTAGCAGGGGAATCTTAAGTAGTACGTTTTAGCAGCTGAGTAGTGACTATATTTAAAACTGTTCTTCAAGTTAACCAGAAAATATTCCTGCTTTCAAAACATCAACACCAGATTTAGGATACTATCCTATACAGACAGAATTATTTAGAATACAGTAATATTGTTGGCTGACATTTCTCATGGGCAATTACACAGGTTGGATCCAAAATTGCTTTTAAATATATCAGCTGAATCATTGTTGAAGCAGGTGTACTAACATCACTCCAATCTACAGTGCTATTGTTCTCCAGCCCATCTTGGTAATTCAGTACAGCAAGATTATTTTCTTTTATGCCCTCGAGGTTGATTTGGTCTGTATGCGTTTTTATAAAAAGACTAAATCTTTAAAACTACAGACTGCAATTTATACTTAGCAAGAGAGCAGAAATGGGCTACAGTGAAGTTTGAGCTGTCCCCCAGATTTCTAGGAAAGGAATAAACTACTTTCTCTTGCCTCTTTCCTAATACCTATGTTTGTTAAAACGTATGCAGTTAAATGCATCATCTCTCTAGCACACTTGACATTTTCAGCCAATATGCAAACCTAATTAATAGACAACTTGTATAATCTTCCTTAATGTCCTTACTTACCATTTCTGTGCAGTTTTTTTATCAACAAAGTTTGCCTCTTAAAAGTGTGGGTGACATCAGTCCCCTAAAATGCTTCCTAACTCCCCACTTATTGATAAAATCTGTGTTGCAAGAACAAGCTGGTATTAATAGCATGTGTTTGAATAGTTTTGGTTTAACAAACCTTGCCTCAGGACAGAGGATAAATGGAATTAATTCGTCTTTTCCCTCTCATCATTACTTTTCTGTAGTATTTATATGCTCCAGCACAGTGAAATTTGGGAGCTACTGTTCAGAGAGCGTTAGCTTCTAGTCTTTGTGACTTCAATTCTAAGCCTTCAAAGCAGTCTAGCTTTTTTTGCAAGCAGCTGTAGATACTTTGCAGGAGGACTAGATGAGTCAGACCTCTCAGGTTCAAACACACCACAGAGAGGAGAAAAAACCCCAGGGAATCAGGTAGAACACAAGTTCCTCCAGCCCTAAAGGAAATATAAAATGACCAAATGGCTTTACAACTTGCATATGGATATGGAATAGATAACCAAGAAACACGACAAGAGCAGAAGCTTGAGGAAATCACAAGAACTGCCCATGCAGTTTAAATTACTATTTTAATTCAGTAGTCTTGTTCTAACAGTGCCCAGAATCATTTGATTACTTTAAATTCCACAGTAATGGACAGCAAAAGGACACTGTTCCATTTAACTCTCCATGAAACTCAACTCACTCCTCAATATAGGATTTTAGTTTTCCAGGTTCCCATTCTCATTTTGTGTCTTGTAATATCCTATGACACAGTTCTGAACCCAAGGAAATACTCTGTTTTAATCCTACTTAACTCTCAAATATTGATTTGCTGTGTAGAAAAGACACTGATGACTGTTAGAAACAGTTCTCAAATTTTGAGCTTCCCACCTTTGATGGCAAACCTCTTAATTGCTCAGGAACCAAATGATCATACACCGTAGAAATAAAAAGAAAAATAAGTGCTTGGTATGATCAAGTGATAAATGTGCAGCTGCAAACAGGTATTTTGGTATTTGATATTTGGGCAGAGAGGCAGTAGATTAATTTTTGCATAAAAGTCAGTCTTAATATTTCATACTTGTACTATAAATTAAGAATTTTATGAAATCACTCAATGTATATGTTCTCTTTGAGTTATCTTGCTTTTTCACAGAACATTTATTCACATAGCTATAACTGCAGAGTAGGTAGCAAAGGTCATATCCCCACTTAAAAGTAGTAAATTATTTATGTTCTTGTATTCTTAAAAAAATGTCTGTGATTTTATTACAAATTCCAAAGTGCAAAGAGAGAAGGAATCAGGTTTCACTACATTATCTTGGCATTTAGAAATAAATACACCAAGCTGTGGGCTTTTACTAATGAAACCTTTTTAAATGTTTTTTTTTGTTCTGTTTTGTTTTTAAAAATGGGGGGCTGCTTGTATAAGTTTGCAAAGAACACTAATTGTCCATTTTTCTGTATGCAAGGCTGAATTCACAACCCGATACACAGCTTCCCCTTAACTAAGGTAGTTTTATCATCCTTGGTATTCTGCCTGTGTGGTACTCCATTTTAGTTGCTATTTCAGCCATTTTCCTATCTAGGAAAATCCACAGCATATTAGCTGAAATACACACCTCTGCAAAGGTCCTTTCCTTGGCTAATACAATCTCTTTATTTTATGTGCCTCCTGCAGTTCTGTGCTTTGCCCCATTCCTGCTTTCCCTTGCTTGTTCTCTCCATATCCCAGGCTGCTTCAGTTTGCCAAATAAAATTGCTTCAGTCATCTGCAAAGGCTTCTTGCAGCACTCTGGGTTTTGGTGGACTCCTGTGTACAGATTAGCTCAGTCCTACCCTCACCTGAAATACAGAGCTTTTAGAGCGTAATATACTCAGACCAACAGTACTTCCGCAAGAAATAAAAGGGATACTGCAATATAACACAGGAGTCTCTTACAGGACTTACTACAATCTGAGCAAGATGTCTACATGTCTCCTCCTAATTTAGCTGTAGTGTCATTTATTACAAGGATACAACTGCCGAGTCCATTCTACACAAACTGCAAAACCAGTAGCTTTAGTTTTTGAGACCTTCTCAATCATACAGCCAAAACATGCCTCTTTAGGCATCCACTTCCTGCTCCCTCTCATCACCATCAGCAATGGATCTTTGTAACTGATAACATCTTTGAAATTAGAAATGTAAACACCAGTTGATTCCTCTGCATGCACTGCCACAAGGTAGCCCCTTTGAGGGCAATAGAGGATCACCTATTTCTGACCAATTAATGCCATATGCTATAATAGCTTGATAATGGAAGAACTGTTAATAAATGATGCATTTGTTACACATCTGCTTTATTCGTAGTGTGGAAAAATTAGGCCTGGCTCCAAAACCAAACAGAAATGTTTCAAGACTGATTTGCACCTGTGTGGTTGATAAATGCCATCTCCAACCTAAGCGTGTTCCTTTAGCCTGTCCTTTAAAGACAAAACAAACAAAAAAACCCCACAACAACAAACTACAAAAACCCAACAAAACTTCCCTGGAACTTACAGGATTAATCAAGATGCCTCACAAATATTGGCAGTATTTTAAAATGGTTACAGAAACAGTCTAAAATAAGACTGTGTATTCATTAGCACTTTTGGGGTTTTTAATGCTCACGCTCCAGCACGCATTTGCCATTAAATAGTTAAGTGAATTTATAATATTTGGGAAAGTAGCATGGTCCTTATACAATAAGGCATACTCAGTTTCTATCAGATTTTTCATCTGATTAATTTTGCTCCCAGTTTACAAGAAAAACTCTAGTATTCCATAGAAAAAAGTGTTAGTTTTAATAAGAATTACAGTTTTGATTAAGAATACTAAACAAAACCCAACAACACTAAAAAACCCACAAAAACCACCCACAAGCAATTACCACCACAAAAGAAACTACCCCAAACAAACAACAAAAACCAAGCTGCTGTAAGAATTCAGAAAAATCCACTTCAGGTTTTCTCCCCCCCATCTTGCTGACTTAAAATGGAAACTGGAGCAGGCTAGGAAGCCATCTTAGTGCTGCTCTTTCCCCGTTTTCTTTCCCTTCATTATTCCTATTAACCTTTTGCTTTAAGAGCAGTATTTTATAGGACTGTCACATGCTCTAGACTTTGTTGGACAGGCTTGATCTACATACCTTTTTCCTAACTGCCTACTATCTACCACTGTCTTTATTTTAGAAATCATTGTATTTTGTTATGATTTAGCATGCTTAGCCAAGCATCATGGTTTAACATGTGCTCTGCCAAATAGAAATGAACTTGTTTAGTGTTCTGGGTGAGTTTTACACTGATCTTCTGAAGGGATTGTCTGCATTAACCTAGTGCTTCTGTTTGTCTGAAACTGCCACCAGTTGCATTGAGGCTGATGGTGCTGGTGTAAACCAGGTAACAGGTACTTTTGATTACCAAGGGATCTAGACCATATTTACAAACCAGACTAGTCAAAGTTATCACTAGCTATGGGAATCATGCTTGTCACTACTTCTAATTAGTGATACCACAAATGAGAAATACAACAAAAATAACGGGGCAAGAAATATCAGCTCATGAACAGACTTTAAAGGTGATGTATCATACCTGAGGAGCTTACAAATATTTTTTTCTAGCTTACCATTATTTTTCAAGTGCTTCTTAGTTTGCAACAGTCATGTCTAAATGGATTAGGACAGCCATTTTTTAGAAGCCATTAAAGCAAACTTACCTGAAATACAAACATGTGTCTGCCCGCAGGAACAGGTCCAACTAAAACAGAGTCTAACACCTGATCGTATTCTTCACTTTCAGCTGAACCCACGTAAATTATTTTCCATTCCAAATCTACAGCAAAACCAAATAAAAAAAACAAGCATTATTTATCATTACAGTTAAGGGTCTTCAGCTGTTGTCTGTCTGCAGTTTTGTGTAGCCTAAAAATTGCTTCTTTGACAACAGGCCTAAAATAACAAGGACCTGCCTTCATGAGGGAGATTTACTGATGTTTGACCCTATCCTCACAGAACCTTATCCCACACTGTCCCTCTAGTCAGCTGGAACCACAGGAATCCCTCTATTTTCACGGTGAGATTAATTTTCAAATTTTATACAGAGAACAGGGCCCTTTCACTAATTGAAAGCTGCATTCAGCATCTTCTCAAAGTCTGTCAGAATGGCTGCAGCAGAGGAATGATGCCTACATACACCTATAACGCACTGTATGCCTTTAATACTGACTCACCTCCCAAGAACAAATTCCCACTTTCCACATATACACTTCACACCTTAAATTACACAGATTATGGAAGGCAGTTAATTGAGTAAAAAACCCCACTGTGCAAGCACCAGGCACACTAACTGTACATCCCCATTCCTTCACATGTCACTTGTGTAACCCACAAAATATGCAAAATTGTGACAGCATGACTAGATCAGATTCTTAAATATACTGGTGCTTGCATTTTATCTACATCCTGAAAAGGAATTATAGGCAGAAAAAAATTTCAATGTTGCACTTTACTTCTTAAAATAATGCACCAAACCCAAGCACTTCTTACACTTCAGTTTTTTCTAACTCACCCTTTCCCTCACAGGTGTTTGAAAGTTAAAATTGCAAATTAGCCCACATTAGCTCTTCCTGGGCCAGCTTTTCACCTTCTCTTTTTGATTCAAAAACACATGTGTAAATACATACGGAACTTATCTTAACAGACAGACTGTTGGGTTTTTAAACAAGAGGAAAAAAAGATCACCATTAAACAAAACTATGACCTTTTTCATAATGAAACTGTTGCTTCAGAACTGTGCCTTAAAAACTTATATAGCATATCTTTTCCCTCTTGTCTATGCAAAAGCACAAACCTGTACCCTATTATATTTATTTGATTCCTACACTCTGCAAAATCCAAAGGTCTGCATCATGGTTTCTTGATGCAGGAATGGTACTTTAGCATAGAAAAAACTTAGCATTTCAACAGAACTTAGCTGCTTTAGAATTGCAACTGTTTCTCCTCATTAGTGAATTCTTCTTGCTTATCATGTTTATCATCAATGCAGGTTTTCCGGGTTTAACTAACAAACAGGGCTTGGGAACGGATCTTACTCCTCTGTGCAGCATAGCACAATTGGCCAGGTACTATATGAGAGGTTTTATTTACCTTTCAAGCATGTAGTACTAGCTGTTGACAGTACTGCAGGGTACTCATCCAGGACAATTTAGGAGCTTTCTTGTCTGCATCTGAGGACAAGTTACTACTTCACAAGAAGTGAGGACTTTTAGGATAAATTGCTTAAGATTATCACACCATCCCGTGCCATTATTCTAAGAGAATAATATAAAGCTCATTGTAAACCACTAGTATTTAGTACTAAAACTAAACTTTTTAAAAGTTTTAAATTATATCTTTAATAGCAAACCTAATGTTGTTTAAATAAGTACCTTGATACAGAACAATAACTTGAAGAGAGGTTTGGTGTTTATGAATTGAAAATTTTAAGATCAGTGTTGCACAGGACTGCCTGAAGAGAAAAGGCCACAGTAAACAGATGTATTAGCAGCGCAGGAAAGCTAAGGCAGTGACTTTCCATGAAGTATGCAAAGGCTATGTTTAATCTTATTTTTAAATGCACAAGATCGCAGTGTTCACCCCAAATTTATCATGTAGTCTAACTTGCATTTAGGTGGGGAAGGAAACTGAGAATTTTGCATTGGACCATCTATAATTCTTCTCATCCTAACTGTCCCTTATTAACATAAATCCAGAGTGTGAGGACCACATCAGGTACAGCTGCACGCAACTGGAAGGGAAAGCATAACACCTTGCACCGAGCCCCTGTGACGGGCACTGCCACCTGCCATAGCAGTTGCCACCGAGGGCTCCAGTGCTGTGCCTCATCTGAGGCCAGGCTGACCGAAGAGCTGCAGCCAGCCCCCTGGGGACGGGCACGGAGCACGGCTCCAACTAACCCGTCGGTCAGCTGCACAAGGGCTTGGGACCGGCGGCGGAGACCTAGAGGAAATCTCTGGCTCAGGCGAGACTTCCTCTAAAGTTCCCGCCACCGCGGCCGTCCCTCCCTCCGTGCCTGTCACAGCCCTATGCCGGCACGCACGAGTACACGCTGCTGCGGAGGCAGGCGGGCTGAGGGCAGCTGAGCCGCAGCCACAGCCAGCCTGCCAGGCCAGAGCACCCAGCCGTAGCCAGGGCAGCACCCAGCTCCCCTTCTCCTCGGCCCTCCCTCGCCCCTCCGCCCGCGGGGCTCCCTGGCGAGCAGGCAGGGCAGCTATGCTCTCCCGCCCACAGGCA
>VWZF01005177.1:2138033-2228212 GCA_013396755.1 Sclerurus mexicanus | reverse complement strand
CGCGCGGCGCGCGCCCGCAACCGCCCGCCCGCAACCGCCGCGGGGCGGGGCCTGACGGGAGGGGAGGGGAGGGCCGGGCTGCCGGCACGGCGCAGGGGGCGGCGGCTGCCTGCCGTCTCTTACACCTTACTTGTTTTTGTTTTTTGTTTTTAAAACTTCCAGGGCTTACCAACAGCCGTTTCTCTCTGTGTAAGTCCAGGGGAGCGGAAAGGTCTTAACCACGCAGCTGGGTAGGTCTCCGCTCACACGCAAGGAGTGGTCTATAGATAGGCTCGGGAGCTGTCGCCCTGCAAGAATTTTATGTAGGAAGAAAAAAAAAAAATCCTGAGGTGCGAAGTTATTTCGGTTGCTGGCATGTAGCCCGTGGGACCGTATTTATCGTGCCTACCACGTTTATTGTCATTAAAGGAATAACAAGGTTCAGATTCATATACAGGTGATGTTTGCTTTTGCCAGTGTATTATCTTGTATTTGAAGTTGTGAACCACAAAGGTTTATATGAGCCAAAGAAGAAATTAATTTCCTTTCAAAATACTCATCTTCTGCAGGTTGTAAGCAATATGAGGCCGTATCCACCTCGAAAAGTGCCCTAAGCTGGAAACGGAGGCTGGAAGAATAGCAGGGCAAAATATCGTAACTAAATTAAAACCACGGGTAGAAAGGGAACAAAACATAATCTTCTATCAATCTACTTCAGGCAAGAAGTTAAAGAAGTGCTGTATCTGAACAAGCCAAAAGGCTGCTTGAAACAAGGACTCATTTTAAAGTTTTATTTATTTATAGAAAGGAAGATTCAGAAGTGTTTAAAAGAATCCTAGGTGAGCTTTTATATGCTAAGAGTGTGCAATGTGCAGTGCTGTATAAACAGCTACTGCAATGCCAGCTGCTTGGGAAGAGTGAAAATACTCTGAGTCCAGCACTCACAATGGAATTGTTCTCAACACCTCCCAGAACATGCAGTTTTACTGTCAAAATGCACAAAACTAATCAAACAGGAAGGTGCATGAGTCTTCCAACATCCCCTAGTAAAACTGAAAGTAGTGGCTCACTTTCAGGCTATTCCATCTTGCCTGTGGGGCTCTGCCATGTGCCGTGAGGCCCCTGTGGGCCAGGGTGGTTTCAGCTCTTTGTTTTTGTTATGTTTTTGTGGGGTTTATTTCTTCTTCCGTGCTGGTTGTGTTGGGGCTGGGTGCTGAAGGGGTCGTGGGTGCCTGGGTCGCCCATGTGTCGGGGATTATTAGGCTCATGAGTAGCTGCACTGCCCCGATCAGTGCCATGGCTCCAACCTCTCGGCTGACAGCAGGGTGCCCACAGGCCATGTGGCTGCACTTGGCTGGCTGGGGAGCCCCCTGAGGGAAGGGGTGTGCCAGTGAGGTGCTGGGTACCCCAGGTGGGATGGGCTGTGTGCACGGCCCTGAGTTCTGCTGTGCTACTGCTGCTGGAGAGGCCACCTGCAGAGAGGCTGTGTAGGGCACAGAGCATGCATGAAACCATCCCCTGCCTCTGCTTGTGAAGGAGGGCTTGGGTAACATAATAGGCTGTGAGACTGCACTTTTCTTGTGCAGCAGGAGTGCCATGTTGTGCAGCAGAGGAGCCATCTTGCATGACAGCAGGAGCCCTGCGGGGCAGGCCATCCCATGGCTGCCACCGCAGGGCACAGGGGGGTGACACAGCACTGTGACACCTCTGTGGGGACACAGCAGAGAGTGCCCAGGGCTCAGGGAGGGGGGTGTGAGTTGTGTGCCCTCACCACAGGAGACAGGTCTGCATGGAAATAAATTCACAGCCAGGCTCTAGTACTGCCTAGTGTGGTTGTTCTGTGTTTTTGTAATTCTGCAGCATGATTGACTGCCCAGATCACTTGGTGCAGAGTCCAGGAAAAAACAAAGATTGAACACAGTGAAGCAGATTCCTTACAGCAAGCTGAAGTTATCAGGAAACATATGTATTACCAGTAACTTTTTGCTGGCCATCAGCAAACAAATGGATAATGTGGTGGGCTGTGCAGCAATGAGAAGGTCTCTGCAGCCTCTCCTCCCTGAACCAAGTGATGGGGAGGGGGATTCCTGTGCACGTTTTGTCATAGAATTCCAGGAGATTTTAGACTGGTTGCAGCTTGTCAACTACTAGGATATTTTGAGATGAATACTGGAGTGAAAAAGGAGGGCTAAAGATAGAAAAGAAGCTGGGAAATAGGAAATAGAAGGATTGAGAGGAGCTGCACGTACATGGTAATGTGTGGCCGTTTCCACAGTTGTGCAGGGTTTTTGACTTGCCATCCACACTATATTGTATCATGTGTAGATTTACTAGGAAACTTTTTTTTTATTTTTCTTCCCCCATTTCATCCTTGGGCATCTTTGCATTTTCACTTTTGCTTAATGCTTAGAGGAAACCAAAATCTCATAAAGAAATTTAATTGCCTTAGTTTAAGGGAAGAATTCATCTCCACTTTCTAGAGCAAAGTGTTATATGATTGAAATATATTTCCTTTTCTAAATTTTTCAGCTCCAAAATTTTTGTCTGTTTTAGTAGATGAGGAGAATGTGAATGGGTCCATTCCATAATTTTGCAATCTTTGCATTTGCCCTAATTTTTAATATGATCTGGCAGACCTAGTCTTCTTACCCTAATCTGTTTTGGTCATTTAACAAAGTCCTAAAACAAGTCACAATCAAACATGGGAAACCTAACAGAATCTGCTCCACAGCTCCAGGCTAACCTGCCGCAACACTAGTGGGTTTGTTTGTTACCAGTACCTCTAAAGTGAGTTATGTGGTAGAGATATGTGGTAGAACTACCCTGCTGGTTTGCCTTCTGTCTGTGGCACAAGCCACTGTGCTGGGTCCCTTCCTTTCACACAAGTGCATTCCTCCATTTTAAAGAAAAGACTGACCAAAGTAATTGATTCTTCAGGCTTGACAGTGACTGCTGTGAAGGACTTTGGGGAGTGGAATTTGGAAGCTGGAGCTCTGGTGCTTGCAGATGGAGGCCTTTGTTGCATTGATGAGTTCAACAGTATCAAAGAACATGACAGAACCAGTATCCATGAGGCAATGGAGCAACAAACCATCAGCGTTGCAAAGGCTGGGTAAGTGGCACGTTGACATAAGTGATAAAACAACATAGGATGTTTGTCTTGTACTTACAAGTTGGAGGGAGGTTTGCCATGCTGATTAAATATATCTGTTTTCTTTGTGGTACTTAATAGTTTTGTTCTCAGCAGTATTCTTAAACTGGATGAGTCAGCATTTCAAAGGACAGTGCCCTGGACCAGAGGTTGCAAGCGATCAGAGTAAATACATGCCCTCTTCACTGCTGAGTTTTCAATCCACCACTGTAGGCCAGGCGCTTTCCTAAGAAGGCTCAGTGTTCTTGTCCTTTGCTACAAGTGGTGGTAATAATCATACCTGAAATGAGGAATTTTGTAACTTCTTTTTGTTGCAACTCAGAAAATGGGACTTCATTTCACCAACATCATAGAATCATTAAGGTTGGAAAAGACCTCCAAGATCATCAAATCCAACCTTTGACCATATCAACCACTATATCAACTAGACCATAGTGCTAAGTGCCCCGTCCAGTCATTGTGTGAACACTTCCAGGGGATGGTGACTCCACCACCTCCTTGGGCAGCCCATTTCAATGCTTGACCACTCTTTCAGTGAAGAAATTCTTCCCAATATCCAATGTGAGCCTCCCCTAGCACAGCTTGAGGTTATGTCCTTTTGTCCTATCAAATCCAATAATATTGCATGGTAACAAAAGCAGACCAAGAGTTTTCCATGGTGCTGAATTTTATGTGTTGGACATGGCATAAATATAAACTCCTGCTTACTTTAAGTTCCTCCCTCTCTTTTTTTCAGTAGTCTGTTATTCCCTCCAACAACCCCGCCCACCACTTGGATCTTTGAGTTCATATCTCATTCCATCAGTCATATGCAGTTCTTATCCAGGCCCAAATAATTTCCTGGCTAGTATTGCTGCAATCCCTGCTACTCACCAGGAATCACCCTTTCCATATCCCTTTGTATCACCTTCAGCTCAGCCCTTACTCCTATCACATCTTGGCTCCTCTAACTGATCATGTCCTTTACTTATTCTAAGCATTTCCACCCTCTTTGGCAGACACCAGTCAAGTGATGTCAGTCTCACCTGAGTGATTACTAGCCTTTGCCAATAATGCAGCTGGGCTCAAATATTTGGAACCAACATGGTCCTATCTCCATAGTAAGACATTGACATATTTTAGCTGGGTTCCGTGTTGCAGTCGGTTGGGTTTTGTAGACCCCAAACACTGTTTACTAACTTGCACATGTAGCCTCAGTTGCTCACTTTTAAGGACTACATATAATGAGGATTTTTTGAGTAGTAACTTAGCACAGATAGGTTAAGCACCTTGCTAATTTAGGTCTTATTTTGGTGCATGGGAGATAAGGTTTTTCTCCTGTTGGGTATAAGCTAGTGGAAGATCTGTGGTCCTTCCTCTCAGTTACAGAAGAACTTTGGACACGAGGCTGCAGTTACTCAGGAGCTGACTAGAAATAGCTCAGTGACAAACCAAAGTTAGAATGCTTCTGCTGCTGCCTTAACCAAAAAGAGTGCATTCAGACTACTAGCATAAAAATAATCTCTCCCCACATCTACAAGCACATGCTAGGACACCATGGTTAAGAGAGAAAAATGGCTGCCATCATTGTTGGCTTGGGTTCATATTCATGTTTACACACAGGAATAAAACATGTGTATGTTACATTTTGGTTTATTATCTGAAAAGTAATGTTGGTTTTCACTCTTTAAGGACCTAGCTGTATATACAGATTACTTGTGGCAATGTTAGTCAGTTACTTTTGGCATCCTGATCACTGTCTGTCTAGTTATTACTCTCTTACTGAGAAAAGCTGTACATATAATAAAAATAAATTCAATACTTACATACATTGTTTAGCTCTTATGGTCTTTTAAGATAAGGTGTGCTCTTTATAGAATAAAAACATGAAAATTTTCAAACACTTTGGAGTTATTTTCCCTACTCAATTTAATTCAACCATAATGTTCACCATACTTTTTTTCCAGCTTGGTGTGCAAGCTTAATACAAGGACAACTATCCTGGCAGCAACAAACCCAAAAGGTCATTATGACCCTAATGAGTCTGTCTCTGTCAACATAGCTCTTGGCAGTCCTCTTTTGAGCAGATTTGACCTGGTCTTAGTATTGTTAGATACAAAGAATGAGGAATGGGACCGCATAATTTCATCCTTCATTTTGCAAAATAAAGGTAAGAGTAGTCTTTTTAAATTATAAGGGTTTTTTTGTTTGGTTGGTTCTGGTTTTGTTTTTTCTTGGGATTTTTTTAACTCCCTACCTTTCTTTAGTTTGTTATCCTCGAGTCTTTCATACTAATCAGTGAATACATTTTTGTTATGGTGGTTTTCCACTGTGTGGTTGTTTTTCAAGTAGGACTAAGATAGAAATCACTAATTAATTAAGAGGGGGGAGCTGAGAACACTATACTTTTACTCTGTGATCATTTACAAGAGATTTCAGCCCAGGCTGCTCAGTAAGTCAATGGTTTCCATCTTGTGCCTTTACATTGTGTGATCTGCAGAGCCGAAACTCCCTGCAATTGTACTTGGTGTTAATTGAAAACTTAATTCAGGCAGAACAGATCAGAGCTGCATATGCTGCAGGGCTCGAAGAATGAACAGTAGTGCTCCTGATGTGGAGCTTTGTGCTCTGGAATTAGGGAAGGCAGTGTGATTTGATTTTAACCAGCCCCTTCCCCATCCACTTCAGGAACATGAATTTGATCGCTATTACGGAAGTGATTAGAGGTAACTTCTTCAGCTAGCTTCCTTCCTTTTCCAAAATATTTCCCTACAAAAAATGTTCAGAATATGGCAGGTAGCTTTTGGCTCCTACAAGGTAGGTAAACTGGCCACAGGAGGTGCATACAGTCATGTAGCATTTTTCGTTTTAAGGAATGCCAGAGCATTTGGTACTGTCTGTACCATCTGGTGGGCAGTGAGACTGACTGAGCAGTTCTGCTGAAATTACTGGAGGCTTTACTGTGGGTTTTGATAGGAGAGGGATTGGATGGTTTAAAATTCTGCACTGGAATTTGACCAAGTCCTTGAGGACTAGTGTACAGACCAGCCAGTATGCCCCAAAAGTACAGTAATGCATCTTTTGTAGTCACCTGTCTATTTAACAGGAATTCATAGGAAGAAGCTTGATGTCTGTTGTTATAGAATTACTGACTAGGCAGTTTTAACGCAGGTTGTCCAAGCAAATCAGAAAAGCTCTGGAGCATGGAAAAGATGAAAACCTACTTCTGCCTTATAAAAAGCATACAGCCAAAATTGTCTGATGAGAGCAACCTGATCCTTGTACGCTACTATCAAATGCAGCGTCAGAGTGACTGCAGGAACGCTGCCCGCACCACCATCCGCTTATTAGAGAGTTTGATACGCCTTGCAGAAGGTAAGGCCCTGGCAGTTTTATTTTTAGGCTAACAATTAACCTTTATGAAATGAATAGGAGTATAATTATAGCTAGTAAGCAGAATAGCAGCTTTTCTGTAGAAGTAGGGATAGGTGATTATTGTGGTTTTTTATCTTTCTAAAGAGACTAGGAGCTGGAGATTTTGAATGTGGGAAAGAGTGTTACATTTAGATTATCAAAACCAATTTTTATTTTGACATTCTCACACACATAATAAACACTAAACCCACTGGAAAAAATCATATTTGAGAGAAAAATCTCAGAAATTTTGTATCTTTATGAAAAGCAATCTTGGGATTTACTTGCCTTCCTTGGAATCAAATATTTGCTTCTATCCTAAAATTAATATAACATAAAAATAGTGTAGTTTTTTTCCTTAAGTATCAGTAATCAAGTCTGTATTTTGCAGTACAACTTCAGCATTTCCAGCTCTGAGTTCAAATCATATTTCACTTATAAGAACAAAAGCAAAGGAAGCAGTAAGTTTCTCTCTTAATGTAATTTTTTTTTTATAAAATGGCATATCAAATATTTTCAGGATGAATTTAAACGAATATACTGTATTTTGTATAACAATCATAAATGGCAATGTAGCGCCTCCTGCTTCAGATATTTATATCTTGTTCTCCACTTAGGGGAAAGACATTCTTCATTTAAGTGAAAGACAATCCTAACTTTTAGGGATTCACATGTAATTTTCACATTCACTGTTTCTTCCATTCTTATCAGTTCACCTGATTGGACCTCTAAGTAGCATTTTGTTCTTTCAAAGTATTATGTAGACTGTATAATTAATCTGCTTTTTTCTTCCTGAATAAGAACTGAATGTGTTTCCATGGCCAGTTAGGAGGAGGGCTTCATGTGGTAAATTATTTGCATTATATCTATTTAAAAAAAGACAGTTTTGTTTTGCTAACTTAAGGAGGGGAAGGAAGCAAAAATTGTAGAGAAAAGCATTTTAGCATATTAAATAATTCTAAATTTGTGACACAGACCTGTGTAGAGGGAATCAAATTTTTTCTGACCCGTGATGAAAACTAGATTTTATTTTTATATTTTGTGGTGATGACATGCACCTATATAGATAGAGATGTTTCATATCACACTCTTTTTTGTGATATCCAGAACTCTGCATTTTTTAAATGTAGAATTTTGAGTGTCTTTATTCGAACTGTCACTGTAACTGACACCACATTGTTTACTAGAAAAACTAAGCCTTCCAATTTCTGTTGAAAATGACACAAAAATTATTATATTTAGGTTTAAGTTACGGCTATGCCCAAGTGTTTGAAGAGCTGAAGAAATTCAAAGAAATACCGTGTTCCTTTTAGTACAAAAAATTGGTTTTTGACTTTGTTAACGCTTGCACCCATTTATTTTTGATAGCTCATGCCCGGTTGATGTTTAGGGATACTGTGACTTTGGAAGATGCTGTAACTGTGGTATCAGTGATGGAATCTTCTATGCAGGTAAGGTTTCTTGCAGACATTGCCATGGCTGCAATACCCCATTTAAGGGATTCAGTTTTTCATGTAGACATGTGCCAGCTCCCTTCTTCTCTTTGGAAGGGGTTTTGTAAACTCATGGAAAGTAGGTCATCAGAGACCTTGACAAGTCTTTTTTAGTCCATCTTGATTGTTAAAATCCTTAAACAGAGATTATACTGAAAAATGTGGATTAGTGATAAAGGCCTGCTATCTTTTTTTATAGATTCTGCAGTCTAATTGAAGTTTTGGCATACTATTGGCTTTTGGTAATCTACATTGTAAAGACCTTTTGAGCCTGAAATTGTTTGCATATCACTGTGTTTAATAGCCTCTGATGGATTTTCCTCCATGATGTTATGTAATCACTCATTAACTAGGTATGAGAGAACTTAATAATTTTTTGAAGCACGTCTGAACATTTGCCAAGACATGCACTTTATTTTGCCATTAAATCATTTTAGACTATGTTGGTAACAATAGTAAAACTCAGAACTTTTAGAAGACTGATTTTAGTCTGAGAAACCTTAGAATTCCAAAACCTGGGTTGGACTGAAAATTGTGCATTCCAATAATCATGTGGATTTATGGCATGTTTCCATGTAAAAAAGCATTGAAAAACTGTGGAAGGCCAGATTTTAGTTTATTAGGATGTTGAAAAAGCAGCACATTTAAAATGAATAAAAGAAATGTGAATCTAATAGAAGGGGCTTTTTTAGTAGAAATTTGGAAAATAATATAGACCGCATTAATTCAGATAGAATGTTTTTAAGAAAAATAAATCTTCATGCTTTGAAACAGGCAAAAAATTATAAGCAGATTATCCAAGGTTTTATGCATGGGAGTTTTTAGCACATCTGAAATATTTAGGTTTGGCTCTGTCAGAGATGGTGTACTCTACTGCACAGCTGACTGGTCTGATCCAAAATGGCATTTCCTATGTTTCTGTATAGGTTGATATGAATATATTCAAATTAAAACAGTTTTATATAGCACCCATTAGCTCAATGGACCTGAAAGACCTTTGCAGGAGTAGATATGCTCCTATTTGGAGACAATGCTCTTCAGGATAGATGCACAAAGTCCCATATGGCAGGTAGGCCTTTGTGATCTCCCTTGTTCTTTCAGTGAGGGTTGAGAGACTAATTGCAGTTTGTGTCATGGATAATCTACTGCACAACATTGCAAATGGAATTTATCTCAAAAATACTACAGGGCCTGACCTTATTAAGTAGGAAAAGATCATTTCGCTGTCTGCTGCAATTTGTCTTGCACTGTTCTGAAGAGCTCAGCTTTTCAATGACAGCACTGCATCTAAGTTAAAATGTGAAGCTGTTGAAATAGCAGAAGATATGACATGTGTTCATTAACTGTAATTAAACCTGTAATTAACTAGATGGGAATTTGATGGGACAGTGGTTTCAAAGCAATATGGTTTTGGATATAAGAACTCTGAAATACTAATTTTTTTTTGTTTTGGTAAGAGATCAAAAAGTGAAACGTATATATGTAATAATAACTTCTGTGTGTTGTCATCTGTGTGTCTCTCTCCCTCATCAGCACGAGTAATAGCAAAGGTATTGTTTTAACTGTGGGTCAGTGCTTCATATTTATATAGCCCTGCCCTCAAGGGCTGCAGTTTGCATAACAAACATCTGTCTAGTAAGAGTCAGTGAGAAATTTGCCTGAATTATGACTGCAGAAGACTACCTGGGAGTAGTTGGTATGCTCACCGTATTTGCTCCACTCTTCACTTCTTATGAGCAAGTAGGCAAATGTGTTCATTTTTGCTAGGAATCTGCAAATTTGAGCTCTGCTATTTATGGTCAAATTTTACTTTCCTCCTGGAAAGAATAAGTGATTCACTGAAACAGTTTCTTTTTGAAGGAAGAGATTTCTTTTTTTATTAAATAAAGACAGAAGTAGCATGCAAAAGTTTATTTTCAGAAATGGTTTTCTTCTCTGGAAAAAAAACCAACCACAATGTTTTGTATAGATACATCCTGTGTTTGCTGCCTAGTTGTCAGTCTGTAGAATGAGGCTGTAAAAGGGGAAGCACTAGTACCATTCTTGAAGGACTGGCTGCCACCTTTTATCTCATTAAACTCCATCTTCAACACTGTCTTTGCAAGTTCTACAATAAGTCATATTCTTGACAGTATAAAATTAAAGTTCACAGTTCTCCTGTAAGTGTTCAGATATTTCTTGTGAGCCCTCTTGGGAAGGAAGACTATGAATTTTTTATCATCAACCTAGTTCATTGTAGGGTTTTTATTTGTTTTGTCCTCTAATTCACCCTTATTTCTCTTTCCTACATTGTGAGCATATTTCAATCCCCCCACTGGATCTTTTCTTTTTCTCATTTCCTCTTGTTAATATTGTCTCCCTCCTTTGCTTGGTCATGTTTCCATCCTTGTTTTATTCTCTTTCCAGTCACTCTCCTTTTATTCCTTTTTATATTTGGTCTTCCTATCCCTAGCCTTTTCACACCCTTCCTTTCTGCTAACTTTTCCTGTAATACTTTCTTTTTTCCCTTCTCTGTTCTAGATCCTCTGCCCTCAGTTCCATGGCATGTCATTTTGTCATATGGTTACCTTCCTCTACTCAAAATATCTCAGAATCTCAGAGGGCCAATATCTCAGAGATGTGATCACCAGCAAAGGAATGAAACTTCACAGATGTCTGAAATTCACTTAGAATTTCACACACACACACACAGTATTTAAAAGAAGCTTGTTGTGATGACCAAGTACAGCATTGAAAAGTCAGTGAGGATAACACATTATTGTACCCTGTGGCCATATATCTCCTTTTTTCCTTTGGATCTTTAGGTCACAGATTGACAGTACTCAGACCAAAAGCAACTATCTTTTATCAGTGTTTTGCTCAATGTTTTGTTTATTGCCTGTTGTTCTAAAGGTAGTATTCTCAATTTCTTCATGTATTTCTCTGTGGAATTCATCTCCAGTGTATATTTCAGAAATACCAGTTCACCCATCCTCACTCAGTGCTTGTGAAGTGATGGCATGGTGCTATTCCTTTTCTATGACCTGGAGCTGAATTATGCACAATCCAGAAGAAATTGTTCACTGGAACACACACCATGAGAGATGGTTGGGGCCCCAGTTTCAGAGCAGTGGCACTTTGAGTGTTTTAGCACATTTTCTGTTGTCTGCAATTTCCTTCTGTGCACACACCACCACATCACGATCCTAATTACAGATTTATTGTCTTTCTCAACCTTTTCTTAATGGGCTTGTTCTGAGTCGCAAGAACTGGAACTTAGCATCAGACATGGAATCTGGTTCTCCTTGGCTGCTTTTAACTGTTCTAGCCAAGACAGAGTCCCCACTTCATTACCTGGGAACCTTCCAGTTCCTGAAGCAAATACAGCAGAGACAACAGACTAGTACTTCTACGTGGAATAGATCTGTCATGTTCCTGAACTGATATGCAGAAAAACCCCCCAAGTGGTAACTTCAGTGAGTTGCATTAAAGATTGCATGGACAGCCTTATTTTTAGCACTGTGTAGTTTTAGAGGGCTTTAATTAGCCACCAGAATGATGTTTTTCAATGTAATTTTTTTTAATATAAAATTTAAACGTTACAAAATGGAAGAACCAGGAACGGCCACATTTTCAAATGTGTGGTCCATGTGATGCCCTATATAGCAATTTCTGGATCTAGGGACTCCACTGACTTCTGCTATTTCTCTCATGGCACTTGATACATATCTTGTTCATTAGTTGTGTTGAGCTTTATAGATTAGACAGGAGTGGTAAATGCTAAATAATTTGTGGCAAAATAAATGGTTTGTAGTGGGAGGTGGTTTTTTTTCCAAAGAGCAATTAACTACAGAGCTCTTCTAGATTTTTTGTTGTGGAACAAATCACTGTGCAGATGCACTGTTCCAAATAAAAGATACTTCATTTTTACAAGACACAGCAAAATTGCTCCATATTAAAATCACTTACAATTCACTGGAATTATTCACAAATAGTTACTCTTAGAGAGCTACTAAGAAATATTTCTGTCAGACAATTTACTCTGTGCTGATAAGCCTTAATACCCAGGTTTTTCCCTTTAAGAAAAGAGGCAAAGCTAATGAAGACTTCTAGCAGTCAGAACTTCTTCAGTTATAAAAGTTCCTCTCATGGGCAGATGTCTTACAAAGCATTTGGAAAACTTCTTTGATTCTGATTTTCATTTTCAGTCAGGATGTTCTCAAGCCTTAGGTGGACTTCCCATTCTTTGTATCAATAAAATAAACTAGTATGAGTAAACTGCAGGCTTGATCATGTAATTGCTGTATGTGTATGAGAAGCTTTGCCCATGTGAGCAGACCTAATAGTAGATACAGTTAGCAAATATTTGCTACCTTAAGCTTTTAAAATATCTAAGGGAGAATTTTGGATAAAATGGTATCTTCTGTGTTAATTTAATGATGAATGATAAAGGTAGTTTCCTAATTTTTTTTTAAATCTCTTTGATGTCATAGGGGGGTGCACTTCTCGGAGGCATCAATGCCTTACACACCTCATTTCCAGAAAATCCAATGGCACAGTACCGAATGCAGTGTGAACTCATATTGGAGCGGCTGGAGCTGCAACATCTTCTGCATAAAGAGCTGCAAAGACTTGACAGGTCTATACAAACTAGCAAACTAATTCAGAAGTGAAAAAGACTTAGTTTCACAAGAATATTTGGAGAGGGTCTAAAAATAGAGTCTGACATTGGGAACGGACTTGTTCTTTAGAGGACATGGGTAATCAGGGAGATTGTTTTAAAGTAGCACTCTGAGATCATCACAAGATCATTTCTCCCTCTGGGTTACAGAATTTACAAATATTTTAAGAGTATTTTAATCAGTTTTCAACTCATATATCAATACTATGCTCAGATAAATTTCAGTGGAGCTTCTTAGAGTCAAATGCCAGATTCCGTAACTGAGGAAATAATTTTATATAACCTTTTGTTACTTGCTTGGTAAAATACAGCAGATCTGCTTCATGATTTTTTAGCCCTTTTGTCTTGGGTTTGTCAGGATCCTTCCCTTTCTGCTAAGGGAAAATGAAATCTGAATTATAATTCTGTTCTTTTGGGGGATATTTCTTTTTCGACATGCTGGAATTTTCCCTGTCCCATCACTAGTTTTCAGCTCACTGCAATGTCTTTGGAAAGTCTGTTTGCTGTTATTAACAGAAAACTATCAATGTACTGAGGCTGAGAGAAAAACATTAGGACTGCAAGGAAATAAAATACAAAAAAATAACATTTGTTTGCTGAAATGAGATTAGGCTCTAAAGGAACTCATACTTTCTTATTGTTAAAGGAAGATAAAAGGTTAATGTTGTTGAAGTTAATGGAAACAGCTGGGAGAATTTACTTTTCTTGTAAATAGTTTTGAGACTTATTTTGTAACTCATAGTAATGATATGTTAAATAACTACAGAGTCAACATAAGCAGATGAAAGTGGGATATCTTCTATAGACAGACAAAAAATAGTTTTAAAACAGAGGTGTTCAGAAGGGATCATAGAAATGTAGGGGATGGGAGATCAAATACAAAGACAGGATCAGGTCTGTATTTGACCTTCCTGGCAGGAGCTCATGTTATCTGCTCTGAAACCCCTCCAGTGATGCGGATTTTCCATTGTCATTGTATAGTCTGTTCTATGATTGCTCCATCTAATGCTCATCGAGGTTTTCCCAATAACTCATTGAATCCCCTGTGCTGCAAATTAAGCTGATTTCTTCCCTCTCTTAAGCTGCTTAGGGAATACTAAATTAATATCCTCTTTAAAACAACCTATTCTGTATTGGAAGACTTGTTTCATGCATTCCCCCCTAAGCTATATGTCAATGAAACAAACATCTATGTCTCATCCCTTCTTGATGAGTTATGTAATTAGTGCTACTTTCTATCAAAAATTCAAGAATAAACATGCTAGTAAACAATCATGGTAATTATTCTAAAACATACTTGTCAGTATAGTGTTTTTTCTCTCACATATCAGAGAAACTGTTTATAATGCATAAGAATAATTTCTCCTAGACAAATGCAGTCACTTTTGGATGGAATGTGGCTGCTTTTTGCTCACGGTTTGTATCACAATTTAGCAAAAAACAGAATGATATTTCCCTTGGACATTCTATGTTTAGGTACAATAGACAGAATATCAGCTATACTGAGACTGGAGGGAACTCTCATTCTAGCATCTCTGTTGTTTTGGAGGGCCCTGAGAATATTGATAGACATAGACAGTGATAATTAAGTTTTATACGTGATCTGAGATGCTTTCACTCTATCACATGGAGTTTTTGACATGTTGAGTACATTGTGATTATGAGAGAAACCCAACAACAACCTCTATTCCAGGTAATACCTAGATTTTCCATTCCAATGACTTGTTTGAGGCTTTGTCTGGCTCAGGATAAAATTTAATTAAGTTCCTGTTCTAGAAGATAGATTGGCAGAATATGTAAAATCCACAAGGGACGTTAGCAATCTAGATTATAAGTAGTGCAAAGCTGTTTGTTTAGTTTTTACTTTTTTCTGTTTGGTTTCCCAAGGAAATGCAGTTTAGGTGGTTGCTTTCTCTGTCCATCTGCCTATCTTCTATTTGGGACAATAAATTTGCCACTTACTGTCGAAGGTGCTGAAAGATCAGACTGCAACACCAGCTTTCAGAGCTATAAGTGAAACTTAATACTATACTTTTGTGGCCTACATTATTTGTAGCTTTCCACCAGTCATATATATTATGTATCACTAATGCAATAAAGAAGGAAAAAGAAAGAAAAATCATTTACTATTGCTTAATTTAATTATTTTTTATCATTTTATAGATTGCAAATGGAAAATTCATGCCAGTTGCAGCCTGAAGAGACAGATTTCAATGCTACCACAGGATGCTTGAATGGGGATGCGTTTGGACAGTCAAAGCAAAGGTCAGAGCCTTCAAAGCAACAAGAAGATAACTCTGGGCCACAGCTGCCTTCACCTGAAGGCAGCTGTGACAGGGATGTTCATCCAGAACCCTTGTGCAACCAAGCACATAGTAATAACAAAAATACCAACAGTCTGGCATGGTTTGACAGCCTGGAAGAGAGCAGCATTGATACTGAAGCAACTTCTCAGAAGAAGTCTCCAGTGCCCAAGATATCTCCAAATATCTTGGCTTCAAAAACCTTGTGTGAAACATCCTGTTCTGAAGAAAGATCTGCATCAATAGCAAGGAGGAAAAATGGAATGAAAGAGTCATTAGCAGCTGTGGATCTGCATGCTCCTTTGAA
Source organism: Sclerurus mexicanus (assembly GCA_013396755.1). Taxonomy (NCBI): domain Eukaryota; kingdom Metazoa; phylum Chordata; class Aves; order Passeriformes; family Furnariidae; genus Sclerurus; species Sclerurus mexicanus. Next base: position 2,212,926 of record VWZF01005177.1, on the reverse strand, counting down.
ACAGGACAAAGTTTCCAAGTTAAGCAAGACACGGACTGAAGAACGCAACTGTTCTTCGGAAGTTAATACTCCAGACCCAGCATCACCAAGTGCTAGTGTGCAGAATTCGGTTGTTACACAACATGCTTCTAAAAGGTGGCAGATGCTGCACACAGAGAAATCACATGGATTCTTTACAAGTACACAGGACCCTGAGGCAAAGGCCTTTCTTTCAGTATTACCTGCCTCTGGCCTGCCAAATCTTTCAAGTGATGTAGATTCTGTGCTAGGGGAAGAAGAGAACAGTGTATCTGTAGCAGCAAAAAATACAACAACTTCCTTGAGAAAACGAAGTAAAGGTCAAACAGTGAAGGAAACAAATATAGTAAGTTCCCATGAGCCAGAAATCCTTGACAATGAAAGTCCCCCAGCTGCTAAACTAGCTAAATTTTCTTTCAGACCAAGGACAAAACTTGACCATTCTTCAGAGAAGAAAAATGAAGAAATTTCTCTTTTTCACAGTGAAAATATTTTTAAGCCAGGGGAGCAGCTCCAGGGGGAGCAGCTGCCAGAAGAATGCTGCCCCGCTGAGAAAGGCAAGATGACATTGACGTGCTTAGGAAAACATAGTTTGGAAAAACAATCAATTGATAATAAAGGGAAAGAAGAACAAGAGTGTCTGGCCTTAGGGAAAGAGATCAGAGGAAGTACAACAATATGCTCTGATGCCAGTTTTGATGCTGTGTCACCTCCACCCACTGAGAACAAAAGGGAAGGAGAGGAGAAACTTGGTGGCCCAAGTACAGGGAAGGTGCGCTCCAGCACGTTAGCCAAGCTGTCAACATTCTCCTTTGTATCACGTCCTGAGTCAAAATCAGAAACTTCACCTGCCATTAAGACTGATACTAACAAGGAAAGCCATAGTCCTTCACTGAAGGTGCACATGAGCAATCCTAGCAGAAGGAAGAGTTTTGCATTGGGAAATGCTGGTAAAGCCAGTGTGATCACACAGAAATCTCTGTTCTCAATAGCAGAGCTAGATGATGCTTCATTAGATTTTGATTGGGATGAAGAGGTTAGGAAAAATCCAAGCACATAATGTGTATCTTCCCAATTACTTAATATGCATTTCATCTGAATCTTCACCCTTCTATCAGTTGTATCTGTGGTTTTCAAAGTATTTCATAGAGTCACCCTAGACCCATGCTGACACCAGTGAACATATGTTCTTTAAGGGCCATATGCTTTACATAAGCTAAGGACTGCATGTATTGCAGGCCTGATGTGGCTTTTAGTTTTCTAAACTCTTCCCAAGACTATTTATCTTAGTTGACTGTTTTGATTGACCTGATTAAACCTGAATACTTGTATGGTTATGTTCGTGTCCAAAGTGAGTGATCTTGCAGAAGAGCAGGCTTGATTGACTTTATTTCTTGTAACGGTTAGAACTACACATGATTCAGATTGTCCTTCCAAATGACTATGCTGCTTTAGAAAAGTGATGATGCTAAAAGCTATGGCATTATATTTTTTTCATCTGTATATGCTATTTGTCTCAGCATAGTTACCAATATCATGCTATGGTAAGTATTTCTGTATTAACAGTATCATGACAATTTTGCTGCATCTCTGATTACTGTGCTCCTTGTCATATGGCTAATTTTAAAGACATGGATCAAGAGCTTTTTGTTTCTGTTTTTCTATTTCGATTTTAAATACACTGGTTCAGATATCTGTGTTTGTATTCTGGGTCATTTTATCAAAAGGCACCTCTGTAATAAACACACAATTCTTAACTGCAGAGATAACACATTTCAGGTGATCAAATGGGAGTCCTCAGTAACCAGGGTAACTTTAATGCAGTCAGTAAGCCCTAGCAGATAAGCTACACTTCAAACCTAGCAGCATGGTGAAGAGCTTCCCTAGTGTAGCTTGGTTCTGATTCAAATAATATATACTTGGCTATTTTCATTGTGATTAGAGTTTTACTGCATCTGATATGTAGTCCATCTTCTATAGCATGCTGCATCCTATATCATTCATTTGTCTAATGGGAAGTTAATCTACTAATGCGTTACATGTTTACATAGAAAGGTAAGCCTTAATTTTCTTGTAGTGACTTGCCTGGTATGTTTCTTCTGTATTTCAATTCTCCACGGAATATGTTTGTTATTACCTACAAGGTAAACAGAGAATAGAGTGGTTGCTTACAGCACAGTAAATCCTTTGAGAGACTTGCTAGCACAAAGAAGATCTGATTCCCTGTTGATTTGCTTAGCTCCCTTGAAACCAGCGGAGTTAAAATATTGCAAAATTTCAGGGAATTGAGGATTGTGAAGCCCAAGTACTTTGGAGTAACAGTAGGGATAGTATTTGGCTTACTGTTAAGAATTTGGCAAAAAGACAGAAACATTGCTGTCCAGACTGCTTGTGTGGTAGTTCCTCTACTAGAAACATGACATCAACCAAAACAAGTGGAATTTATCCACCTCCCTCTCAAAGCTCAGAGCCACCCTATCATTTCCTTCTCGCAAACACCTATGCGAGGGTGAGGGGGACATGCACCCAGTGAAAATCAGAAGTTTCCTACAGGATGCTGTGTCTACACTGAAATTTGAGAACGGTCAAGAATTCTGGATCTATTAATGTTTATAATGGTCTTTGTACTTGAATTTTTTGGAGCTACTTGCATGGTGGTCTCATTTACAGTCAGAAATCCTCTTTGCTAGCTGTTTGGTTTGATGGATGTTACTAGCTGTCCAGTGCAAAGCCAGAACATAGCTACTGGGTCCCAATCAAGCAATGAGCTTTTTTACCATGTACAATGATAAATTAGTCAAGGAAATTTCATTCATCTATGTTGGAAGTATTGTTTTATTTATCATATCCCTATAGAACAGTAGCTGGGGCCTCGTCTAATGTAATTTGCTGTGTAAGGTTATCGGACAAGCTGCTCCCAAGAACTTCAGGACCGTCTTTTCCTAAACATTCTTTTGTAGGAGGGTGATTGACTTTTTTGCCTCTGTCCAGTGGAAATTAGAACTCTCTTAAAATTAGTGGAGTCATATCAGCAGAAAATTGACTTGAAAGTCAATCAAAATTTCCTTCATATTCTCCGTGTTTATGCTGTGTTTGAGAGAGGTCTTCTTTTGTATTCTTGTTGTTTCCAAGTTGTGGCACTGTAAGATTGGCCTGAGTGCTGGGGAAACTACACAGTGAAGCACAGCAGTCTTATTTCAGGATAGCTGAAGTGCCAGGTGATGCAGACAGCTGTCCTCCATACTAACAAAACATACAATGTCTCATGAAGCAGGGGGATGCCCAGTTTGCAATAACTGTGAGAACTGAGCACTTAGATTTTCATGGTGTCCTTAGACCTGTGCATAGATCATTGCAGCTGAGTAAATGAAAGATAATTAAACCAAGATTATTTTTCATAGGTGAAAAATGTTTCCTTTGACCCAGTAAAACTCAGCCTAGAATACTTTTCCAGGCATATGGTATTAATCATTTGTGGTCTAGTTCAGCAGTCTGGCTGATAAAATACTGCTAGATCCCTTTTTTATATTAAGCTGGTTTGAATTAGAATCTGCAGTTTAACTGTTCTTTGAAATCACAGCAGAGCCATGAGTAAGCTGGAAGCTTGCTGGAGACTGGATCTCTTAGGATAGGCTATCTGGTGTGCCTAGCACCTTGTGGACTCAACCAGGCCAGTATACTTCTGAACCTTGAGAGTATATCCGTTCATTGCCTTGGAGCAGCACCACCAAGTGAGGTATGTATATGGAGATATCTGAACTTAGAGGGGGCTAAATGTATGAGCTCTTCTGCAGGCTTGCTGAAATGCCATGACAGCAAGAGGAAAATCGCAGCAGCTTCCATTACAGCATGTGTAGAAAGGGCCACCACTGGTAGCAGAGAACAGAACTGGGAAGGATAAAGAAATACTGTGGCATCTGAGCTCCTGCTTAATGTGGACAAATTAGCCCACTTGAACCAAGGGTTTCACTAGTGAGTGCAAATGCTGTATGTTCATTCTTTAATGGGAGCCATTTGTAAGGCCTCATTTGCAGATGTCCTGAGTACTTAACAGCTGAATCTTAAACCACTGAGACTTGTGTAAGGTGCAGTGTAATTATAATTTCATTCTTGTGTCTTCATCTCTCTCATATTCTTGGTTGTGACTTGGCCTCTTTAAAAAATGGCGGTGAGTGGTCTCACTTAGGATATCTGGGAGTAGAGGAAACAAGAAAATAATAGAGGTTCAAAGCGCTTCCTGCTGAGGACATCTGAGAACCTAAGACCTCCCACATTTTAGCATCTGTCTTTACTATGTTGCAAGTCAAGCTTACACCCCTCAAAACAATATGTCCAAGCACATTATGAAAAGTTTGATAATGCTCTGGAGACTTTCCAGGCTTCCTGGAAAGAGCATGACTGGGTGCTATCTATCACTTAAATATGTTTTGGGCACCTAAATCCAAACGTAGACTGTAGAATTTAGGTAGAGTGAATTCTGCAATTTTTTTGTAGTGTCTTAATGGTTAATAATTTTTGAGAGACAATATGTTAGTATATCAGTAAAAAGAAAGTTTTCTCTTCAGACTCCCCAGACTAGAACTAGTCAGTGTATTGCTTTATGAAGTGGAACAATGATTCTTTACTGAGCAGAGGTTTTTGAGATTTCAGAGATCTACTTCTCACTTTTGTGTAACACGAGAAGTGGAACAAAAGCCCAAAGGAATCAAGGAAGGATACTCAAAACTCCAGTTACACTGAGGTCACATTGCCCAGAAGACCACTTGGGCCTTGTTTCCCAGTTAGAAGCAAAGAAAAGAAAGCACAGGGACATCAGGGACATTCTATTGAGCTTGCAGAAAGGCCCATCTTTTCTATATTATCAGAAGAAAAGCACTGCCATCTTTTCAAACTGTCTGCAAAGAGGTCCTAGTCACCAAAGTGTATGAGGTAAATAACCAAAAAAATAAATTTGAGAGAGCAGATGTTGCTGAGGTCATTCTTTACCAGACCAGTTGAAATACTACTGTTTGTGGTCCTGCTTCTGATTCATCGCACAAAGTCAGAGGATCCAAGATAAATGAGAAGCACACAGTAGTAAGAAAATGATACCTGCTGCTGATTTACTCTCTCCCTCACCGTTGCCATTGCTACAGAACCCATTTATCTGTGCCTTGACAGGAAACATTGCTAACTTCCTTCCCTTTTTAAGCCATCTTCCCCCACAAATAATCAAAAGTTTCAATGATTTTTGAGTGCTACAATAGCCCAATTATGGGATAATTTAAACCATTATGGCAGTGACAGTTTGCTGGGCTTGAATTTTCCTTTCGAGTACTTTGTGCAGTCAGTGGGCAGATGAGTCACTTCCTGTCAGCCTGCCTTCCTGGCCAGACACTGAGCCTTTATTTCTGTGTTTTAACACTTGCCCCTCTATGATCTCAAACCCATCATTACTGTTGAATACACTTGTATTTTATTAAGCTGTGCTCATGGAAGGTGAATATATGTGTTGCTGTTTTAAAACCCAGTTGAACCAAACCTTAAAAGCCACTGGTTTCAGTAGCATGTTGATCAGGCCCTCATTTGTGAGCAGCAGTGAAATGCTCTTAGATATTCAGTGGCCAGACTCCATTGCCTTGGCAGGAATCAGATTTCATCAAGTCAGTGTTGGGACAAGATCACATCTCATAGTAGTGTTCTCCTGGATGAGTCAAAAGGGAGGTGGAAAGCAAAAAACTGAACAACTTAATTATCTATTGTTTAATTAAAAAAATAATATTTCTTTTACTTCTGCTGCATAGTACTTTTACTGGGCAAGGCATAGCCTTGGCTAAAATGAGACCAGACTTAAGAGACCCAGACTCCTCCAAATTAGGAGCCCAGGTATGATACTTTAGACTGTCATGAAGTAGCCCGGCTTAGTTAAGCCTGAACCACTTCTCATTTGACAGTACTTGGGAAGTGGGAGCTGCTGGTAATGGTTCTCTGTGGGTACATACATCACTGGTTGATTTACAGATGTAAATCTCTGATGGCCTGTCTCCTCACTTCTTTCGGGTCTGGAAAGTCCTGCTGAAAAAGGCTTCCTAAGGAGTCTTCCTCTGTTCTTCCCATTTACAGAAACGCTGTCAGTGATGCCCAAGGCTTATTTTCTAGATTAAGTGCTATTGACAACAGTCTTCATAAGGTGAAGACAAACTACAAAGCTGTTCCTGGTTATACAGCCACAAGTTATTTCCAGATCTCTACAGGGGTCTTAATGTGTTGGTTTGGAATTTTTTTTAAATTCCTTTTTTTTTTTTTTAATTTCACCTTAATTCATCTCTTTGTTTGTTGGTTATCTCACTTGCACATAAGTCTCAGGTGCTACATACACCAATCTAGTATTTGTTACCTGTTGATGGAAGCATCACTGCAAAAGTGACATTTGAGACAGTGCAACCCATAGATGTTTGTGTGAAACTTCCCCAAAATGAAAAGGCAGTAAGGCAGAAAGCAGCTGATTTATATCCAATTTTCTTCTAATATTTTTGACTTCTCTAATTTAAACTGTTACACTATTAAGTTACACTTAACCAGTTCTGATCCTTCAGGATCACCTGAAATTATTTCTTGAGACAGCAGGATATGTGGGTATTTGTTACCTTTCAGGATCTTGCAGCACGTAGGAGGACAAAGGTGTGCTTCATGTCCTTGTAGTCCAATCTTGCTGGAGACCATCGGCAACCATTATCAAACATAGTCTGTGATTGCTGCCACTTAGCTTCCCCTTAGCCTCCCCTTAGGTGCTTCCTCACCTTCCCTTCCTCCCAGACCCTCGTTGCCTTCTTTCTCTGAAACTTGGAACTGTTGTCACTGCCTGGTCCTGCAATGTCATTGCAGCTACTTTCAAGACTCCCCTGAGAGGTATTTCCCATCCTATCTAAGGCATTTTTTGAGTGTATACTTAGTTCTTAAACTTGTAAAAGAACCTATAATAGGAATCACTTGCCGTGTAAACATCTCACAAAACCAGCCTTCAATACTTCCCAAGCGTATGAAAATTTTAGACATGCCATGAAGAATGTGGCAAAAGACTAACTGAAAGAGGGAGCGTGAGCCATGTGTAAGAGCTACTCTGCTAACACAGGATTATATAATCTCAGAATACGCAGAGTTGGAAGGGACCCACAAGGGTCATCAAGGCCAATCCTTAGCCCTGCACAGGACCATCCCCAAGAGTCACACCATGTGCCTGAGAGTATCACCCAAACACTTTTTGAACACGTTCTTGCGCTGACTGCCAGCCAGTCTTACTTCAGTTCATATGGTGCTTTTCAATCTAAATAACTGGTAAGCAGAAGAAAACCCTACATGGTTGAGTTTGCTTTCTGCTCATGTTATTCTCAGGACAGTAGTTTGAATGTTGTGATTATTGTCAGATATGTAGATTAATGTGTTAAATATCATAATGTGGTGTGCACTGGGATTACAAAACCAAGAGAGCTAAAGCCAAAGGCAAGGCAAAGTCAAACTGAACTGAAACTTCTAATTAGTGGATTCCATGTGAACAGATCTCCCAAGTGAGGACATGCTAGAGGGAATGTATTTATTGATGGGAAGATGAGGTAAATTGAGTATTAAGTGCTCTGTATTTCATGTGAATGAAAGCAATAGCTTCATTAATAATGAATACTAATTATGTCATCTCCCTTAGGTGTCTCATATGGCTTTGCTTATCAATACTTTCCTTCCTGTTTGACAGAAGAATATTAAGTTACAAGTAATAACATCCTTTACTGACTAAAGAGCACAGCTATTTTAGAAAAGACTGAAAATGTGTTTCTTATCATGTTTGATTATTCTAAACAAATATGTATAATTACAATTGTGAACATAATTATATATAACATTGCATAACTAAATACACAATAATATATGCATAAAAATACACATTGTTTAAAAATGCAAATGTTATTGTACAAATAAAATGTATTCTTGCAAAGCAGTTTAGGAAGAGATGTCCTCTGAAGCAGTGAATTTTCAGTCAGCAACATTTCCTAACTTGAACTCAATAGTTGTGAAATAGGTACCATACGTAAAAAGGCAAGGAAAGAAGTATATGTCATCACAGTCCCCAACAGAAAAGTTCATACAAGCAAAAGCTACATGACTGTGATCACTCACAAGGTGTTTGGCACCTTCTGAATAGCAGATACCAAGTTCCAAATCACCCTGCTGCTGCTGTCAACATTACTCTAACTCCGTAGTCCCTGGCAGCCAAAAACAGGGGTGAAGAACAGCGGGAGCTGCACATTCCCTGATGTAGTCATCTTCCATGTTCAGTGGCATCCTTATGCTGCTCATCTTCATTGCCAAATACTAGGTGAGTACACCACATTTTTCCAGAAATGTTACTAACCATTGTCCTGAACTCTTTTCCTTCTCCATTCAAGGCACCTACTTGCCACCAGCAACTGTTAATCTGTCAGAACAAGACATGACACAGAAGAGAAGCAACACTTCTGCAGTAGGACAGTAGCTTTACTCCATTCCTGCTTTCATGGAGATGTGGAGGTGTGAAAATGCTTGTAATTGAATGCAAAGGTGTCTGCATTACAGATACATTTATTTAAGATGTTCTTTTAGATCACAGATTGTCCTCAGAAAAAGAAGGCCAGTTGGTAGGAGAGTGCTACCCACTCACAGCTCCAAAATTCAACAGTGTGAATCCTTCAGTGGAGAGGAACCCAAAGCAATGTGGGATGCCAGCTGACACAGCCACTCACACATCAGCACAAGCATTAAGTGATGTGCTCCATCCCAATCTGCAGGTCCTGATCAACGCTGCACTGAGCAAAAAGGAGGCTTGTGCAGGTCTCTGCTGGGGACCACGGCAGTGTAGCCTGGCTGCAGCTGGCACTCTTGTCTCATAGATACTGTACTGAACCAGTGGCCTTGGCTTTCATCTCAGCAACACCTAGAGTTAACTATGACCACAAGAAACCTCAGAAATAATAAACACAAAGGCTAAAAACTACAGGAAATGCTGACTGCCAGCTAGAATACTTTTGTATTCAGATGTAGGATAAATTCCCCTTAAACTGTGGCAATTTAACTTTTTTGGTAAAGAATACTTTTTATGGTGTCTGGTTTACAGTTTCTGAATATTTATGTCTGACAGATCTACTGTACTCTATATTTAATAACTAATATCATCACTGAAAGGACTTTTCCTTGTTTAAATATGTAACAAAGACCAAAGCCAAAATCATTTAAAATATACCATTAAATGTTGGGAAGATTGAAAACTTTAAAGTCAATAGTGGGTCATTCCACTTGCTGTGAGAATCAGAAGGAACATTTCCAGTGACTGCAGTGGGATAATTTTCTAATGACCTTCACAAGATTCAGCTCAGCAGCATGTATTTATGGATCCATTATCTAGTTATCAATATTCAGAACTAAGTACCCTTCTAGTCTTTTGAAAGATACCTTTTCTTCAAGCAAACTGGAACTGAAAATATACTGTTCTCTCAATGAACACAGAAAAAAATAGAAGGGTTTTTGCCACATTAGTGACTAAATAAACGTAAATTAAATTGTTAAAAAGTTGAAAGTTAAAGTTCCATCTCTAATCACCTCTCAGTAGTGTCACTGAAATGATGATATAATCTAATATAATCATTAGATTTGAAATTACCTTACTCTGTTAAGTGCTATCTTGATTTAATCAGCTGTTCCTGTAATTACATTATGGCTTTCCCATTAGTATCTGCCTCTTGGAGGGCTGCATACCTCCACTATTAAAACTTTTTACAGGCTACAGTTGATGTGCAGACCTCAGGATGGTTGGGTTAGCTACAAGAAAACAGGAAGAAAAGTTATACAATTTATTTTCAGATCCCTTTAATTCAGAAAATACTTGAGCATAATGAAATCATACCTTTTAAAGTTAAGGCTATTTCATATTAATCCCAAACAAAGTTGGAGTAGAGAACTAATTTTTGCAGGGGAGATTGTTGTGTGCAGAGTGAACGCATGTCCCAGAAAGCCTCAGGTCTCTGATGCCATGCACATTGGAGGCTATTTTGCAGACTTATCTATAATGGCATACCTGCTGCAAAGCAACAGGAGATGAGCCGCTGCCTATCAAAACGGAGAGGTTCATTTTAATCTTTGAGAATTTGGATTAACTGAGACCCTGTCATGACATTTACATAGACAGCAATAAGCAAATATGCCACAGAAAATTGAGATAAATTCTAGACCACATAACAGTTAAATAAGGTGTATAAAGGATGACTGTAAAGCCCTGTACCTAGTTTCTTGGTGGTGTGTGCGCATGCTATTTTGTGCAGTGTTTCCACAAGTGTTGGCTTCCTGGTTGACCTTTATTGCACTTAGTAAGGCAGACTCTAACATGCAAAAGAGCAGTCACATAATATGAGTGCACACGTATTAGGAATTCATGGAAAAATGGAGTGATAGGGACACATGCTTCCACTAACACTTGCATGTATGCACTATGTATTTGCAAGTCCTGAAACTAGACTTGAAGAAACCTTTTCTCTCCTTGTTAGAGGAATGTCAGATTTTTCTCCAAAGTAACATAAACTACAATAGGCACATGCTCTGATAAACAGTATAACTTTTTTTTTAGAATAACAATACCTGAAATTAATTGTTTAAGTGATAATCAGCAATCAGATAAAAGAGAAAAGCAATTGCGTGAAAGTTGCTGTAAAACCAGCAGAGGGAGCTCCGAAATTTGAATTCTTTTCTGCATTGGGAAACGTCCTTGGAGCCGACTGTTGGGAGAAATACTCGTCGACGTCACTGAACACCATGGCTGTCTGCACTGCTTCGTCCCTGGTCCCGGCAATCACAACAACAAAATTATTTCTTATTTCCTTGGGTAGGAGTACTCTCCTGACATGCTTAAAATGTAATTTAAAAGGTCTCTACAGTACCACTGTTTCTTGGAAGAAACCATCATAATATAATTTTAAGAATTTTCACTTATCAAATCATATGCTAAACTTTTTCTTAGTGTACTAAATGTCAGCACAGTTGCCCTTGTTACCTGAAACCATCGCACTTACAAGTGAGCCGTGAAGAAGAGACAGACAGTGACATTAAATGCTCTTTTCCAAACTGAGACATATGATACCCCAACAGAGTTCCCTAGCCTGGGTCACAACAGGTTTTCTTATTTTTAGAATTAGTTCCAATATAATGAGTGACAGGACACTGAAGGGACATGGAGCACAGAATCAGCTATGGAGTGCTTTCTTCATGTGCTGCATCAAAAGCAGCATGGCCAGCAGGTTGAGGGAGGTGATTCTCGCCCTCTACTCCATTCTGGTGAGACCCCATCTGGAGTACTCCTTCCAGCTATGGGCCCCCAGCTTAAGAAGGATGTAGACCTGTTGGAGCAGGTCCAAAAAAGGACCACAAAGATGATCGGAAGATTGGATCACCTCTCCTCTGGAGACAGGCTGAAAGAGTTGGCATTGTTTAGCATAGCAAAAAGAAGGTTCTGGGGACACCTTTTAGCAGCCTTCCAGTAACCTAAAGGGAGCTTGCAAGAGAACTGGAGAGGAACTTTACACAATGACATGTACTGATAAGGCAAGGAGGAATGCTTCAAACTAAAAAAGGGTAGGTTTAGACTAGATATTAGAAAGACATTATTCACTGCAAGGGTGGTGAGACACTGGAAGAGGTTTCCCAGAGAAGTTGTGGATGCCCCATTCCCAAAAGTGGCCAAAGCCAGGCTAGAAGGGGCTTTGAACAGCTTGGTCTAGTGGAAGGTGTCCCTGTCCATGGCAAGGGGTTGGAATTAGATGATCTTTAAGGTCCCTTCCAACCCAAACCATTCTATGGTTCTGTGATCAGGCCAGCAAACTTAATACACCTCAGCAGTTCTTGGCACGGACTCACACAGGCCTGGACTGTTTTGTCATTACACCTTCCTCAGCTCAGGGAAAGAAGCTGTCCTGGCCAAGGAGAAGTGTTGCTGGAAATTATTTTACTGTCAAAATCTCAGACTGAAAACCAGCACATTTGTGGAATAGGCTGGTCAGGTGTTCTCCAGATCTCTTTGCTAAGGTAGTTAGGGAATGCTTCTACCTTTAATTATTTCTTTCAGCAAAAGGAACTGGAGGGAAGAAAAATACCCACTCAGCACAATGTATTATCCAAGAGCTGCACAATTTAAAGTTCTTTGTCAGCAGTGTCCAAGGGAAGGATGGCTTTGGTTCCTCTCATCCTTTCCTCAATAACATGCTTATGCATTAGCATGAGCATTAAGCTGATTAACATTAGCTTAATTGGTAGCAATCCAGGTTTGAGTGGAATGCTCTTGAAAACTCATTCTCCTTGAGTATTATTGTGAGACTTTTCTCTCTTGGGGGAAAAAAAGAAAGTTTTGTTCTCTTGTACTGATAGCAACCCACAAAAGTTTCTGAATTACAAACAAACAACTTTGACCAGTACTATAACACCAGAAATCACCAAAAAGACTTGCCAGAAAGACCTTTTAGAGATTTTTGTCTCTTCTGTCTCTCTGATCTTTAGAGTGGTATTGCCATCTTCCCTGTATCATACTCCTTTGCTAAGCCCCTTCTTCCAAATTAAGACAATAGTAACATGCTTTCTACGCCTGGTAACATTTACATTTCTTTGCTCCTTGTTTCTGATGTATCTACCACTCCCCAGCTTTTTCCAGTGGCCCATGAATGTTTCAGCAACGGAGAGTCTTACTTAACCTTAATGCTTCCCCGCCTTTCAAATGCTTGTTTGGTGGGTGATTAAAACGCCACAGAATTCAGCCACTTTGCTCCCTCACTCCCTCCTCTGACACACCTGATAGCAAGACTGGTATGGGACCTGTGGGATTTGGGGACAGTTATCAAGGCTTTTGTCATGCACTAACTGTGTAAGTTGAAACTCCAGCATCTATCTGTAATAAAATCCTCTATTGGTTTTAACATCAGTCAACAGTTTCTTAAGCAGTGGGCCATCACAGCTTTGCTTTCAGTTCCTCCCAGCAGGGACCTCTACCATGCTGGTTGAGCCCAGGTCTCAGGCTGTGCTGGGAACCAGCTGTGCCTGCTCGTTTGGGTGGTCAGATGCAACCTGAAGCAGGAGCAAGGCCTGGGGAGCCTGCCTGTATCTGACCCTTCAGCGTGGGTTTTAGACATTCAGGGGTGGTTCAAATTTGGTATCAGGAGGAATTTCTTCACTGAAAGGGTCGTTAAGCATTGGAATGGGCTGCACAGGGAAGTGGCAGAGTTACCATCCCTGGAAGCATTCAAGCAATGACTGGAAGTGGCACTTAGTGCTATGGTCTAGTTGATAAGGTGGTATTCAGTCAAAGGTTGGACTCGATGATCTTGGAGGTCTGTTCCAACCTTAAAGATCCTATGATTCTATGTCACATCCACGAGCAAGCCCAAGGGCACTGCAGACCTGCCCACCAGATACCTGAGCAAAGCTTGATGCAGGTGCTTTCAGCCCACAGTTCAGCAGTCAGTGACCATAGAAAGACTGACGGTCTTGGAGATAAATTAAAAAAGACATTAGCCTGGGAGAGGACAATGCACCAGTGGGGTCACTCCTGAGATACCCTTCCTCTGATGAGGGAGACAGCACATGTATCACAGGTGTCTACAGATCCAGTACAGATATAACTACAGGTATTGTATCCCATTGTGCCATGTATTTGCCAGCTCTGTGCCTCATACAAAGTAAAGACACAATTTGTAGGTTTTAAACTGTTCATTTTTTGTCCACTGAACATTTCCCGTTCTGAGTCAAGGAACTTTGTTTCTGCTCACTGTGCAGGACTGAAGATGATTTCTTCTGAGAATGTAAGTAAAATAGTGTGCTTTATTTTAAACACATTTCCAAGTTAAAATTATGTTTCCAACAGCTTTTGTTATTAGAAGATGGTAATTGATGGATATGTTAACTGCAGATCTCTAACCAATTTTTAAAGATGAATTTTAGAAAGCACCTTATCTAGTTTACGAAGAAATTTCAGGGATTTAATCTGAAAATCACACAGTTGTTTAAAAAAAAAAAATCTTTGCTTTTAGTCCTAGCGTGCTCACCTTGTATCAGTTAACCTAAAAACAATTGCTTCATGGCCCCAGGTTAATATTGCTGATAGACTGTTGGTCTAATTTAATTTTACTTCTTCATCCAAACAGCCACTGTTGGAGCCTCTTAACTGTTCTATTGAGATGTCTGAAACAGGCAAACAATACAAGAAATATCTGGTTTCTATTACTGCTGCAGAACCACCACCCTCCCTAAATTGAGAGTGTTTGTGATGCCAAAAAACTAATTGGGTCAGTGTGTCAGTTTAAATTGGGCAGGAGATGAGCATTAAGTGTTTACTGAATTTAACTGGCTGTTTCTGGATCTGGAATGTCTGCTTGCTAGGACAGAGCAGAAGCAGAGACACTGGGCTTTAAATTAATCAAAACCAATATATTGAAATGAATGCAGAAAATGAAGTGGCAGTTAGAATTACACTATTTACTGTATTATCTAAATTATAAGACCAAGCAAAAGCTGAAGAAAGGGATGGCTTATCAGAACTGATGTTCTGAAAGCATTTAGATGGCTCATTCTGGCTGCAATTTGAAAAAACTGACTAGATAAATCGTTCAGAAAGTCATGTGAAGAAACCTTTTGTAGTGCATGCAACATGAATTTGCAGGGGTGTGTTAGGTACATTCAGCTATGTCTAAATTATGAGACATGGGAACACTTTCTATGTCTTGGGTCTAGGTGCAAACCCCAAAGGCATCTCATCTTTGTCCTATTCAGACTTTAACATGCACCATCCCTTTTCCCTAGTCCATATCCTTGCCTCCATGGGAAAAATGTGGGTGCACCCCCAGAAGGCATCACTGCACTTTCTGTGAGGAACTCAGCTGTGAAATCAGAAGAGCAGGACCCTCTGTAGAGCGTACGTGGCCCAAACCTAGATACATCCTCTTTGCAACCAGGATTCAAAGCCTGAAGTGTTTTGAGATTATCAGTATGCGCACAGGGCACCAGCTCATCTTTCTTCCAAAAGAAGAAAGCATTCCTCTTGAAACACAGGGAGTAGAGCACTCCCTTATAAAGTGAGATCTTATACAACCACTGACATGTTCATCATTATTTCTTGCATTTGGAGGAGGTAAATTTGATACTTAACAGTGTCAAACAGCTTTTCTGCCCCAGTATGGTTGAAGTCTGATGAGACCATTGTGGGGAAAGTGACTTCAACTAGGAACCTTCTGGTTTGTGATATTGTAAGGGGACGTCACAGGCAGCCTGTTTCCTTCACTGCATCCCGTTATATTATGAGATGTGAAAAGTTTATGCTTTCTCTATTGGCTCAGGTTGCAGAACATTCTGGTGACAAGGTTGGTGATCTGGGGAGAGAACAGAAGAGAGCTTTTGAGAAATAGACTGGAAAGAAAAAGTAACTTAAACCCAGCTCAGTTTAGTTTTTAAAGCTTGATGGAATAAGTAAGAAAAGTGGTTAATACGCTCTTTCTGCACTAAAAAAAAAAGAGATTTATTTTCTGTTACTAAATATTGTGTGTGGGCTTATTTTTAGATGGCATTGCACAATTTATACTCATTCAGACAACAAGCTTTGGGGAGTTGATGAAAAAAATGCTTTGAGTAAAAATGGATATTTTTCTTTGTGTTCTTTCAGCTTCTTGGAACTGGATGTTTCTTAAAGTATTGGTGTGAAAGTAAACCTGCCAAAATGAAGAAGCCAGCAGACACCATCTTGTGTTTATGTGAGCTGATAACCTGCCCAAGGTGAACTCTCTGTTATGTTTTCTTCTGAAGTATGTTCCACACTGTGTAATCTGCTAAGACTTGTAATCAAACAGAAGCTGCTGATATATCAGCATCCCATATCAAATTCCTTAAAGAGTTGTTGTTACCTATTGTCACATATATTGCCACACTCTTTCTGTATAATCCTTATTTATGTTAGTCAATATATAGTGTGCAAGTAGGTATCCTTTTCTTCCAGGTGTCTACAAAACAGAAAGGGAGTTGTTGGTGAGAAATTAGCTCTTGCTGTTTAATTTGATGTAGTGGGTTGCCCCTGGCCAGATGCCAGGTACCCACTTAAAGCTGCTCTCTCAGTCCCCTCTGCAACTGGCCAGAGGAGAGAAAACAAAACGAAGGATTCATGAGTTGAGGTAAGAGCTGGGAGAGGTCACTTACTGATCACCATCACAGGCAAATCAAAGAGGGGATATTAATTAAATTTGTTACTAACAGGATCAGCGCAAAAGAGTGAGAAGTAAAATAATCTTAAAAACACCTTTCTCCCATCCCTCCTTCCTTCCAAGTTCTGCCTCCTCCCCTGCAGTGGTGCAGGGAGATGGGGAATGGGGGTTATGGTCAGTTGTTGTTTCTGCCACTGTCAGGGACAGGAGTCCTGTCCTTCCCCTGCTCCCTGTGGGGTTCCTGCCACGGAAGACAGTCCTTCACGAACCTCTCCAGCATGAGTCCATCCCCATGGGCAACAGTTCTTAAAAAAACCCACTGCCACGTGGGTCACTTCTCCATGGAATGCAGTCCTTCACGAACAAGCTGCTCCAGCGTGGGTCACCTACAGGGCCACAAGTCCTACCAGGAAAAGCTGCTCCAGTGGGGGCTCCTCCTTCCATGGGCTGCTGGTCCCTGCCAGGACCCTGCTCCAGCATGAGCTTCCCTCGGGTTCACAGCCTTCTTTGGGCATTCACCCGCTCCAGCATAAGCTCCATCACAGGCTGCAGGTGGGACTCTGCACTCCCATGGTCCTCCATAGGCTGCAGGGATACAGCTGCTCCACCATGGTCTGCACCACGGGCTGCAGGGGAACCTCAGCTCTGGCACCTGGAGCACATCCTGCCCCTCCTTCTGCACTGACTTTGGTGTCTGCATTGTTGTTCACATGTTCTCTCTCTGCACTTTGCTGGCTGCAATTTTCATCTGCATGACAACTTTCTTTCCCTTCTTAAATATGTTATCCCAGAGGTGTTACTATCATTCCTGATTGGCTCAGACTTGGCCAGTGGTGGGTCCATCCTGGAGCCAGCTGGCATTGGCTCTGCAGGACATGGGGGAAGCTTCTAGCAGCTTCTAACAAAAGCCACCCCTGTAGCTCCCCACTACCGAGACCTAGCCACATACATATGACTACCAGGAATGTACTCCTCAGACATGACAACAACAACATCCACCATCAAACTGCGCAATCTCTATTTGCATCCTATGGCGTTTCAAATATTAACAGTGTGGGCCTCAGTTGATGTTGTGGTTTAACCCCAGACAGCAGCCAACCCCCACACAGCCTCTTGTTCACTCCCTCACCAGCAGGATCAGGGAGAGAATTGGAAGGGTAAAAGCCAGAAAACTTGTGGGTTGACATAAACACAGTTTAACAGGGAAAGCAAAAGCTTTGCCCAAAACCAAAGGAAAACAAGGAATTAATCCACTACTTTCCACAGGTAGGCAGGTGTTCAACCATCCCTGGGACAGCAGGGCCCCATCGTGCATACTGGTTACTTGGGAACACAAACACCATCACTCCAAATGTTCCCCCCGTTTCTCCTTCTTCCCCCCACTTTATATACTGAGCATGATGTCATATGGTATGGAATAGCGCTTTGGCAGTACAAATAGGCCTTGGCTCTGTGCAAACACTGCTCAACAATAACAAAAGCATCTCTAGGTTATCAACCCTGTGTTCAGGACAAATCTAAACCATAGTCCCATACCAGCCAGTGTGAAGGAAAAACAGCACAGATGATCTGTTACGAGTTTGAACAGCTAACAGTATCAGAAGAACTTGAAAATAAAGCATCCTTCCCAAGCCATGGCATCTCTGAAGAATACCCACAGGATTTTTAAAAACATAAAGCAGCAAAGTAGAAGAATACAGCTCCACACACATCTACCTGGATTCAAGGCCAGGTTGGATGGGGCTTTGAGCAACCTGGTCTAGCACAAGGTCTCCCTGCCCATGGCAGGAGGCTTGGAACTAGATGACCTTTATAATCCCTTTCAACCCAAACCATCCCATGATTCTAGGGGTTTAAAGGCCAGTTCATTAATTAAAGTTGCAGATCAGTTTCCTGTGATATCCCACCCACACGGAGGGCGGGCAAAATAACTACCAAAGCCAGATGTGATGGAAATGGTCATGCAACAAATGAAGTGGCAGCAACAGCAAAAAAACGTAACTCCCTGAATCTTGCTTGTATGTTGGAAACTGAACTTGGGGACAGGAGGTTAGGAAGAAAACACCTGTTTGAGAACAGCAGCCTTTTGTTCCTCAGGGATTTCTTCTGGTCTTGCTGTGGTGCTCCAAGCTACAGTCTGTCTAAGCAGCTGCTGACAGCTGCAGTCACCAGCTGTATCCAAGGGGAGCCCAAGAATGGACCCAGCTCAGCAGCCGTGAAAATACTACCCTGAAGACACGAAACAATTGTTGGTCTGCATGCCATCAAGTTCCAGGGAGAATCAGTACTGACTAAAGGGAAGAACGATCTCTTCTCTTTTGACTCACTTTATTTTTCTTGTCCTCCCTATTAGAGTTTATTCTTCTCCTGTGATTAATTCTCAGTGTGGCATTTTTAATACCTGTATATTTCTTTTGCATTTGATACTTAACGAGAGAGGAAGGATAAATTGATGAAACTCCTAGAATTAATGCACACTGACCCCTAACCTTAAGCAGTGGTATGACCCTTCTGTAAGTCTATCCTCTGTCAAGTAACTGTACCCAAGAAATAAATATTAGTCTTTGACAGCTGTCCTGGATGTTACATCCCTATTACTACTTGTCTTGAACAGAATAAACTAAATAAAGCTAAATGAAGTTATCAGACATGATCTCATATTCAAAGAACCACAGTGTCACTAAAATAACATTGCAGATTCAACAGTCTAATGTAATTATTAAAGTGAAATGTGGTCTGTTTAGTAGTGTATTGATTTAAGCCACTCTTTCTTAATTTGTGGCAGCAGTGCCACTGCTGGCATTGGGTTAGACCTGCTAGTATCATTACATCTTGAACGATATCTACAATATAGCAGTGAATTATGATAATGGCCAATGTTTATCACACAGAGTTTTAAGATTTGCAGCAAAGTATTTAAACTTAACATTAAAAAGGAGGGCTTGTACTTATGGGAATAAATGATGAAAAGTAACAAGAAACTAGAAAGCACGAAACACTTCTTTTGCCTGTCTAGAAAAGAAAAAAAGTGACTTCTCATGTTCCTTTCTGTGTAGGTTGATGCTGGGGGAGAGGGCGGAGTTCTCAGAATAAGATCTGTGAGATGTGGTAGCATTCTTCCTTTGTCCCTACAATAGTGTCCTTCTTCTCCCTGGCCTGTGATGTTGATTCTTCCTGCCTTTGCTGTCTCACTTTTTATTCCTTCTCAGTGGCCCCATTATAATTTTTCACTTTCTTTAGTGCTGCCCTCATAACCTCAACCTACGATTCTGTGCTTGCTTCTGTGACTCTTGTTTTCACATAGCTCTTTTCACTCTCGTATCTGTCTTCTGAAAGCGCACACACAGCCCCCGTGCACACACACACACACGTGGGTATCCCCAAGAATGCTGCTTCACTTCTTATCTCTTCTATTGTGGGTTTATATCCATTATGTGTTAATAGAATTCACACATATGTATGTATATATGCAGGATCTCGGATGATGAACACATCTTTTTTTAAATATCTCTGTGAAGCTGTGCATATCCAGGCTTGGCAATGAGCTGTGCCAAGTATGTTCCACACTAGCCTGGTTAGGCAGTCACTGAACTAAAAGATCATACTATGAGCACAGCAGCTGATACACTCCAGTAGCTGAAGCCAGCAGCCTTGCCTGTCTGCGGACAAAAGGCTGGAACAATAAAGGACAGAAGTGATAAAAACTGACAAAGGACCCCTTTGAGGAAGGCATTTAAATGCATTTCATGCTTGGTAAAGACGAAATCTCCTTTCACCTCATGCTTCATCCCATTCTAAGATGGCTGTTTAAAATGGCACCCCACCTGAGCTGACACACTTCTGACATGCTCCAAGCTCTCATCCCAGAATATCAGTCTAGCAGGGCACCTAGAACTAAACCAGGCATTTGGGGCAGTGCCCAATTACACTTACAGATACATTTTTAGGTGTGAACGTATCATAACTGTGTCAGCTCCACTGCATGTCTGCCATGAGTAATATAGCATTTGGCACAGTCTTTAAGGCTTGTTCCTGCAATGATGTTATTGAGAATGCCCTTTTGGATTTTTAAAGAGTAATTTACTGTTTCCCTCTTGATTTGGTAGAGAGAAAAAAGAGAAAAAGGGTTGTGGTGGGGGAAGCTCTGTAAGTGTCAATTCCCATGTTCAAAAGAGGGAAAAAACAGCAAAAGAAATCCCAGTGGTAATACAGTCAATCTTTAAATCCTACTTGTTTTTTTTTTTTTTCCCAGATGTAGAGCAAGCAGTACTGGTTTACATGCATTTGCTCTTCCTATGTAGAGGGGAAACAAATCTCTTCTTCCTTGATATCACATGTAATGTGAAACGTGCAGCTTATTGCTGAAAAGATGGTGGGTTTTTTTCTGTGGTAGGTGTGCTGTGGGAAAGCCAAAGAAAAGTGTAATTGTTTCCAGCAGAGGGAGCTCCAAAATCTGATTTTTTTTTTTTTTTGGTGGGGGTGACAGATGGTGCTTTTCTCTGAAATAGATGGTCTTTGGTAAAATTCTGTTTGTTAACATATAAATCCTTTGATGATTTTAATTCCCTTCTGTTAGGAATTCCTCTATTTCCCTCTCACAATCCTCAGTGCTAAAATTGTATCAAAATTTGTCTATGCATAAGGGTATTTTTTAGACTGTCCTAACATTCTAAAACAATTATTATATGTTTAAGTTAATTTCAGCTTAAATTTTAAGGCAGCAGTTGGCATATTTTTTTCATAGCATTTCTTTCTGTTCAGTTTTTTTAGGAAAAAAAAAAAGCATAGGAATTATTTGCATTTTCCTAAACTTCCATATAAAAACTCCTCTGGCTCAGCAAATAAGCAAAGCTTATTCCATTATATAAAATCCATTGAATGTGTTTCATCTTCTGGTTAGTCAAGTCAGCCAGTCCCAGACGAAGCAGATTATATGAGTTCAAGTTCTCACCTCAACAGTCCTTCTCTCCCCCTCGTTGTTCAAATTCATTGAATAATAATTGCAGATCCTGAAGCCACTTTCTTGCTTCTGGTACTGTTTAACTACTAATCTAACAGATATTCATCTAATTTCATTCATATGCTATTGCCCTCACAAATGACCTCTAGTAGATGTGCTCTGTTTCAGTTAACATGAGAAAAAATAATCTGTGCCTGCTTCTTCTTCACAGCACTTAAACCTTTGTCTCTGCGGAGAAGCAGATCCCAGCCCTCACTGGCCCAGTGACAGAAATGCTGACTAAGTGAAGCATGGATGCAAAACCATGCTTAGCTCTCCCTTTTGGCTCCATTTTAGTTTTGGTTTGTTGTTTGTTTTTGTTTTTTTTTAATTTCCCAAAGCTTTTGTGCCTCAGGAACTCGTAGCAAGCCATGCCTCCTGCCCTCAACTTTTATTACCATGAAGACAGAAAACATATGGCATTTGGCTCCTGGTCATGTCATCCCACTAAAATATCCAGTCTTCTGGGGCTTCCTCCTTTTTTCTGGTAAGACATAATGGGAGCAAGTTTGAGGACTAGCTGTGCAGTCCTTTAGCAGCTGCTCTCTCTGCACAAAGGCGCCAGACAGTTGTGGGGGCGATGAACACCCTTCTGAAGCAGTGTGGCAGTGCCCTTGATGTAACTCCTTGTTCCGACAAAGAATTAATGTCATGATGTTCTCCTTCCCAGCTCTACTCACCCTGAGGCAGCCCCCAGATGCAGGAGAGTGTGTCCATTTTGCAGACAAGAAGGTAGTAAATGCTTGTTTGCTGCCGGCTGCTTGATTTCTGTATGCTTTGCTCTGCAGAAAAAAAGATCTGGAAGACGTTTGTGCAATTTTGGAGCTTCTTGTCAACAGCTCCTGGGTCAGGCCCAAATAATCAGAAAGCAGGATCTGGCTCCACAATCTGTTTTGTTCCCTTCTTCCCCTCCTCTTTTCTATTTGCTTCCAAGAGCTTCCTCTGAAGTCAGGATTATGGCTGGGCACTTTGGACATCTGAAAAGCAAAGTGCAAAAATAGTGCTTTAGGCTTATTTTTCAAGACATTACTGATGTCTGGGCATGCAAACATTGAAAAATTATTTGTTACACTGCAAAGAATAGTTACAAAACAGTTAGGTCCAGAATTTTTTCATGTATTTAAAATGTATTAAAGTTGTAACACAAACTATTGCTTTTAAATATGGTGCCTTCCCAAGTCAGCCTGTCTCACAGAGAATGGAGAAGCAAAATTCCCATCTGATACCTTCAGCTCAAAGACTGCTCACGTCCCAGCTCCTCTCTCTCTGACGTGGTGCCAAGGAGAACTGGGAGATCAGATTAATTCCTGGAAGTCCTTGTGCTCTCAAACCACAGCTGAATTTTCTCTTCAAGTACTTTTCAGCAGGGCTAATTTCAGGGATCAGTTCCTCAAGTTCACTGTCTTACATCATGCCTGCCAAAGGAATATAGCTTCTTAGAAATCAAGATGTTCTAAAGATAATTTTTTTCTGTAACTTTTTCCTCTTTCTTACGTCCACCATCCAGTCAATCCAAGACCAGTGTTAGAAAGGTAAATGTTCACTTCATTAAGCATCTATTTTCTCCTGTTGTTCCTCTTGTCTTCAGTTCAGAACTTCGCACTTGAGTCTTACTTAATTTGCAGCTGTGTAACTTCCAGTACTGCAATTTTCCAGCTCTCTGTATCTGAAGTACACAATCCTACAAGCCTGCCCTCTGAGCATGGGATCTGAGAGAGAAACACACAGAAGAGACCCCGCTTTTGATCTGGCTCCTCTTCTCTTGCATTCCCACGGCCTGACTTCACTCTGTGACAAACACAGGCTCTTCACTCATCCCACGCATAGCACACCCAGAATGAGATCCCTGTGTCTCCAAGTGCCACTGTACCATGCACGCAGCTCCAGCCTGCTCTCCAGAGGGTATGCACTGGATTATGTTGGTGGGCAGTGTGATCCCTGTGGCAGGAATCACTATCTACAGGATATCAGGAAAGCAGGAAATTTAGTTCAGGTTGAAGCCGGTGTTCCATATATTTCAGATGGAGTATTTTCTTATTCTTTTTTCTTATTACCATTTTTTTTTCTCCATGCATACCCTCTTGGCCTGGAAATGTGTAATTTAAAAGCTTCCAGCAGCCCACAAACCATCACACTAATGCACATCAGGCCTTTCAGCAGAGAAACTACTGCTGCCCTTCCTGAGGGGATGTGGGCTTTGCCGGTGGCATCAGCACTGCTATCATCAAATCCTAATTGAGTTGTACAGTTTTTTCCAGTGGAAATCAAAAGGTAGATTCAAAACTGAGCTGACCTTTAATAAATGCAATTAGGCACATAGTTTTTCCATTTTTGTTCTCACTATTTTTAAGCACTAAGAAACCCACACCTTCATAGATGTTGAGGGTTTTCAAAATGTGCACATCAACAGTCAGGATTGCCAAGGCCATTTTGTTTGTGTTGAAGCTCTTTTTAAATTCAGCAAATTTTGGATCCAGGCTGCAATGTGCATGGTAGCAAAAAAAAAGCCAGGAAAATGAGAGACTTGTATTTTATTCATTATTATTTCTGGTCTGGAGAAACACGAACAGCTGAAAGTTCAGAAATATTTCAGTTTTTCTATTTAGTTTCTATATAACTTTTTAGAGCTTATGAGACTATGCTGTTGCAAATGGTGATTAAAAAAAAAAAACACACGCACAACAACTTAGATCTGTTTTTCCAAGAAGCAGCATCACCTGATATCACAGAGAGGGAAGATGTCCTTTGTGAAACATGGCTGGGTTTAACAAAACCAGCTGGGGAGGAACCTGCACTATCCCTGGACAGTATGGGTGAATGGGAGGATGTCTGTGCTGGAGCTTACCATTGTGAGAAGTCCATGCTGTAACAAGCATGTTAACATCCTCACCTCAGGATCCACTGGGAACTGTTCCCCCAAATTATCCCATTTACCTCTTCCAGTTCCTTTGCATTACCAAATTTTCTCACAGAATAGGTAGCCATAGTTATTAGTTCTGTTTTACAGTATAGATTCTTCTTTGTTTTTTTGACATGGCTTAAATGTGATACTATAAGAAATGCTCATAGCTCCATGGCTCCAAGTGAAAGAAGCCCTTTACCTATTTATGAGTGACATGCAGAGCACTGTTATTTTTCTCAGGCAAGGTCCGAGCACCCATTGGGGTAAGTGGCTAAAACTAATAAACTACGAGGCCCTAGAGAGCCTTTTAAAAGGCTTTAGAAAGCCATAGACTACCCATAGGCTATGTCTCTATCCTAGAAAGTAGAACAGGACCAGGGCACTGGTCTGCAATCATGTGTCTTGTTTAATTGTTACAATGCTCCATGGCACAGATTTGGTCCACGCCAGCTAGCAATATTGCTGGAAACAAAAAGGACTGGATGCCTCAGACCTTTCCTAATGGGTGGTTCAGATATGATTGTCATGTCTGGAGGCAAAAGGGAACAGTTTAGCTTTGTGTACATGTACCAGGCCACGTTGCATTGCTTCAGGCTATGGAAAAGTGTCTAGCCTGTTTCATTTACTACTATAGATATAGCCTTACAGTTTTATACTTAGTGCTGCCACTGGTTTTACAGACTAGCATCAGTGGGGGCCTCGCACAGCTGTCAGGCTGACTCTAGGCTGCTGGCAACTTTTAATGCCAGGTTAGATGCATCTGCAAAAGATACAGTCACAGTAAAGCCTGGTGTGGACTTACTCTGCTGGTTATCTCCAAAAAGTCTCTTTTCCCACCCCTGCATTATTTTCTTTATTTTAAACATCCTTGGAACTGTAAATTCCTTGGTAGCACTCCACTGTAATTCAGTCAGGCTGGTGAAGAGATTCCCCATGTAGCAACAGCAAGCCTGCAGGCTATAGTGCAGCCTCCACCATTTGTTCCAAATAGACCTGCCAAAAATCAGTCGGTTTGTTCTTGCTCCTTCCTGTAGCTTTACCAAAAATCAGAGAAATCTGTTAAATAGTTTACCTTAGTAAAACACTGTTAACTACTCAGTTGTCCAGTAGTGAAGAAAACTTACCTTTACTAACCAAGGTGCTGCAGAGACAAGGGTAGTCACATCGGAGGCTTGCTGGGTCACAACATGGAGATTTCTGGTTTGTGCAACATAGCTAGGTTAACACTCAGCTTTATTCTCCCTTAAAAGGAAGGGTTTTAGAAACCACTATATCAGTGTTATTGTGAATAAAATTTTACTTTATGCCTCAGGAGAGGCAAAGATGGTTGATTTTTGAAACATACAAGCAGGCCATGAGTCACGTGGACCCTGTTGTCTGGAGGTTTGCTCGCTGGGAGAGAGCTGTTGGAGTAGCACTGGCAGAGCAGTTTTCATCTCCTGCAATGCCCCTGCATTCAGGGCTGCCGGTCACATGGATAAGTCCCTTGCTGGAGTCCTCAGCAATGATAAAAGAGGTTTAAGAGGGAGGTTTTCAGCCTTGCCCGGCCA
This sequence comes from Sclerurus mexicanus, assembly GCA_013396755.1. Classification (NCBI taxonomy): domain Eukaryota; kingdom Metazoa; phylum Chordata; class Aves; order Passeriformes; family Furnariidae; genus Sclerurus; species Sclerurus mexicanus. The sequence continues at coordinate 2,187,234 of VWZF01005177.1, read as the reverse complement.
CACTCCTTGGCACACATCCCTTCTTCCTGGGGAAGGGCAGCCAACTGGATCCCCAACAAAGGCACCACTTCCAGAGCTGGTTATAGGAGTGCCAAAGAGAAGGACAGCTTTTAGCAGACATGCTGGGAGAGACCAAGAAAACAAAAGCCAGAATTTCTGTACCCCTTCTTTTCTTGTTATAACTGCTTGCAAGTATGCAGGGGGAGCATGAAGGGACATAGAAGGGTCAGGGACAGATGTGTATTAAAGCAGTGATGGAGGATCTGACCAAAGGCCCATCTAGCCCAGGTTTTGTGTGTCACTAAGCTGAATGAGGCCATTACAGGATGAGTAGATGATGGTGAAACCTCGAGAGTGGAAATTGTTCCAAGACATTAACAAGTGATACAGCACCTTTGGTGGGTACCTGGCGTCCAGCCAGGGGCAACCCAACACAAAAATATAGTCATGCTTGTCATTAAAAGAAACTTTGGACCATGAATGAAAAACATGATGTGTAGAAAAAAAAAATTCTACCTGATACATTTTGGGATTTATTTGTGATAGCATAATGACCATCTGCTTCCCAGAACCTGTAAAAAAATTTCCTGTGGACCTGTTTTCATTGCAATGAATGTCAATATGTTGTCTTCCGTGTTATCACAGCATTGGACTCTGGTATCTGTTACTACTGCAAACTGATTTGTTCTTAATAATAGAAAATAGGTCATAAATCAATGTCCTATTTTTTTTTTTAATTGGAGACCAAAAACTGGAGCAGATTTAAATATACTCGTGAGGTTTATATACTGCAAGGAAAGTTGGTGATGATTTTTTTTTGGACCAAAGCTCCCTTAAAGTGTTTCTGCTTGTGAGCATGTGAAATTTTTCATTTTAACAAAGAAATGGTTAAAAATTATGTTTCCCCTTGTTTAAAGTAAGGAAAAAAACCATGGGGGAAGGTTTAAGTTAGATATTAGGGTAAGGGTCTCCTCCCAGAGGGTGGTTGGGCACTGGAACAGGCTCCCCAGGGAAGAGGTCACAGCCCCAAGCCTGAGAGAGTTCAAGGAGTGTTTAGACAAGGCTCTCCGGCACATGGTGTGATTCTTTGGGTGTTCATGTGCAGGGCTAGGAACCGAACTTCAGTGATCCTTGTGGATCCTTTCCAAGTCAGGATATTCTATGATCCTATGATTCAAAAAGTGGTTCAACTTTTAGGTTAGTTGTATGGCTGTAGTCATCAAGGTGTCAGCAAGGTTTTACTTATTTCACAGACATCAGAACCTAAGGGTCACAGAGCAAAGTAGCAGACTCTGAAGTCCAGTCAGATTGAAGTTTTGTACATGAAGAAACACTAAGTTTTTCCAGACTTTGCTGTTTCTCACTACTGACTCTGGATTGATACGAAATAGCAGCCCTGACAGCTCACTGAGGATTTTGTTGAACATTATCATATTTTTTAAATAAAGTAGAAGTCTACTCTTTAGAAAATTAATAATGGTAATTGTCAAGTGGAGAGAGACTATATACAATAGCATTTAGTGACAAGTGGGAATGGCTTTAAACTGAAAGAGGGTAGGTTTAGATCAGATATTAGGAAAAAACTGTGCAGGCAGTGAGGCACTGGAACAGGTTTCCCAGAGAAGCTGTGGATGCTTCATCTCTGGAAGTCTTTCAGGCCAGGCTGGATGGAGCTCTGAGCAAGCTGGTCTAGCAGATAGTGTTCCTGCTCATAGCAAGAGGATTGGAACTAGATGATCGTTAAGGTCCCTTCCAACCCAGGCCATTCTGTGCTTCTATGGTAGGTGGTCACTCCAGAGTTTCAGGCTCTCCTTCTCCTGTGCTGATGCAGAGGCAAGGAAAGTAACAGACAACATGCAGCAGCTGAAGCCAAATCAAGGTATTTGTACATGAAGAAGTATTGCTGTTCAGTAAAACAAATGTTTGTTTTAAAATCACAGTGCAGGGACAACATTCCTGTTCCTCTCAGCGCCTGCAGGTGCAGAGTGTAGTGGAGATGTGTGTGAAGAGCCAGGAGGCTGTTGGGGTGCAGCTCTGGGTTGAAATTCAGCACAAGGACCTTGCTGATTTGGTACAGTCACTTTGAAAAAGAATCCTGGATGAATGGTGTCCTTTTCACAAGCCCCTTTTCCTGCCCATATTTCACAGGCAGGGTTTCCAACCCATTTGTGTTACTCTGAAGCTGTTTTTTTGCTCTTTGGTTTCCTTACAAGTATGATTCTCTGAGAGGTCTTCACTAGCTCTCATTTGTAGGCTGTGAAATGCATGGTAGGTAGGGGGGAAAACAGGAAGTTGCAACGTAATTCCCAGAGGTTATGTGTGGGATTGAAACCAAAAACTGTGTGTTTGTTTTGGCCAACAGAGCTGGAAGCTAGTGCTGTGGAGTTATTAATGTGCAGTAAAACATTCCAGTGGGTAGGCACCCATGAACCTGCTGACTTCTTGTTACTGTATTTAAAGAGGTGCTGTAGAAAATAAAACCTAATTTATCCAGTGAACTTTAACAGCATTGCATCTGTTCAGATAACACAGTTACTAAGAATATGCTTTTCTTGGAGCTCCTGTTACTCTTCTGATCACTCCTTTGGCCAGGACACAGAATCCTTCACGCAAATATAGACTGTTTCCTATGTTCCCTGCAACTTATTTATCTGAGAGGAGGAAAAGGAAGAGTAACAACTCTGTGAATTCACCCTCTTCATGTTTTCCTCCATGGAGTCCTTCCTGGAGTTACTTCCCGCAATGCAGCACAGACTGCTCTCCAACATGGTAGAATTTTGTGTATGTCCTTTCATCCACTTTGGGACTCTTTTTGCAAATGCTTTTGTCTGCCTCACATCTTCTTGACTATACACCAATTTCTGGCTTTAGTTTTACACCAGAAAACAGGAGTCAGTATCATGCATGTGCTCAGCGCTCAGCTCTGTGGCCAGCTTGAGGAAAACAAGATTGGAGGGGGTGGGGGTGTATGTGGTGAAAGCACATTAAACAACATCAAAAGCAAAATTAAAATTCACTCTGATATGTAGTGAAATAATCTCTACAAGTTTCCTCCGTCGCCAGAATTAGAATCTGAACTGTGTTCTTAAGTGTGAGGAGACAAATATTATCCTAAATTTGTTCTGATACTGCTGTGATTAAGGGTCTGCCTAGAACTGCACTGTGCATTCCAGCAGTTTGCTCCCCTGGGAAAGTAGTAATGTTTTGTGCCTGTGCAGTGGAATTTCTGTTGCTAAAACCTTGTACTGGATTTTCTAACAATTCTTTCAGTGGTGATCACATGAAATTGTACCCATTATGTATAATAACTTGCACTCATTTTGCTACCCTCTCGAGTAGTTAGAGCTGGAAGTCTGTACTAGAACTTGACAATCCAGATAGGAATGACAGCAATGCATTATGTAAGGATGTATTTTCATCCTTCCTGTTCAAGAAATGACTGGACATGGCACTTAATGCTACGGTTTTGTTGACAAGGTGGTGATATGTCAAAGCTTGGACTCGATGGTCTTGGAGGTCTTTTCCAACCTTAATGATTCTGTGATTCATGTTTCTTTCCCTTAACTCTATACTAATACCCTGGGAAGGAGTGGGAGATAATTGATTTTTGGTAGGAGTTGACTAGAAATGGAGAGGGGGGATGTTCTTTCATTTTCACTGTACACTGAACAGATATAAATAGTAACTTGTATGAGCAGTTCAAACTAAAAAAAAGGATATGACCTACCACAGCTTACCTTAAGGTTTTACCTACTAATTGAAATTTATCTTTCACTTAACTGCCTTTCAAAGTCATTAGCATTGTTCAGCTGGGGAAATAGCAAAGTTGTAACTGAGACCAGTAGACATAAGAAAGACACATAAAAAGCAATCAAGTTCTTTTCAGTAACTGAATACCCCAGGCATGTAGCAAAGTTTAAGTATGTGCTGGGCTACCCAATGCTGGCTGATGAAAATGTCTAATATTACTCTGATTCCCGGTGTAAAGGGCAGCAGGACTTATTACGTTCTGTATAAATAAGACTGTGAAAAAATACATTGTTATTGTGATTAATGTAGGCATACCAAAGGCATCTTAAAACTAATAGCTTGACAACTTACTGCAATTATCTAGTTTAAAACCAGATCTATCATGGCCATGCAGCTCAAACTTGGAGTCCAAACATAGTGCTAGTTTCCCCAGAAAACTTAAATTGCTCACTAAAGTTTCAAAATTAGCTGACAGATTTGGGCAGAAAGGGATTCCTGTCCATACACATAATGTCTGTGGGCTCTCTTCCTGCTCCAACCAAAAGTGGGAGCTCCATACCAGATTATCTAAGTCTTCCTTCTTAGCACTGCTATGTATTTTTAAGAAGGAAAGCCCACATGATGTAGCTTGCCAAAGTCACAGAATGTCATAGCCACTTCTAGACTGGCAGGACACAATGCTAGTATGCCCCATACTTTGTTCCTGTCACGACCATGGTCTTCAGAGAGCTTGTCCTGTCTCATTTGCTGGTTTGCTCATGACAGTGAGACTCAACTTCCTTGTTTGGATGCTCAGAGAATCCAATCTGCAGATGGGCCTGGGCTGGAGCACTCCTGAGTGTCTCCAGTGTCACTCCCTCTGCTCTTCTGGTTCAGTGAGGCTACTGTTGGAGCTTGCATCATTTCTGAAAGTTATCACATGTTTGTTCACGGATGTGCAGATAGCACATTCCTAGCTTGTGATAAGGATACCTACTTCTCAACTTTCTATCAGGAAATCTCCTAAACTACTGCAGAGGCTGTAGTTTGAGGACTTCAGTTTGCTTGCAAAAAGATAAGAGTGGGGGATGGTGGCGTAGAAGTTATTATTTTTGCTCCAAAACAAGAAACCAAACTTTTCTTGTAGTCTGATTCCTTACGGTTGACCTTGCTGCTTCCATCTTGCACAGGCCTGTCTCAATAACCTCAGTTCTTGTCCTAGTTAGATATTTCCTCGTAGTTCTGTCACCTGTTACAACTCAGGGCATAGCCACAGGAAACAAAAAAAAAAAACACCTCAGTGGAGACAGAAAGCAGACAGCTGCTGCTGTGTTACATACAGACTCATCTAGCTATGCTCCAAGACCATTAGCCAGCGCTTCTGCCTCAGCTCTCACCAATGGGTCTGAACAGCAGCATTAATTTGCTTCACTGGCATACGGCTCCTAGTGATGGCTTGAGTCTCCTCATCACCTGCCTTTCTCTTTTGCTCATATTCTCCCTTCATTTGTTCCTATTCTTTTACTTGTTTCAGGTAAACCAGCATAGGAATGGTCTACATAAAAGAATTTTCACACTGCGAGCTCCCCAAATGTGACAGTTGTTAGTGATATGTCCTCTTAAAAATCCATTCTTAAATTTGTACACCCTAAGAAATTCAACCCAAATGCTGGAAAATTTTGCTTCAGCATGTATGTTTCAGTGAGACCCATCTGAGAGTTCTCTAACAAAATGTTCTATAACAAAATGTATGCATTTTACCTGTACATCTTGCACAATTATAGCATCTTTTCTCCTCTCCAGCCCTTCTTTCCTATGCTTAGGATGAGAGCTGTCAGCAAACTGTGCTTGGCTGCTGAGTTGTGGGAGGGAATGAAAAAGCAGAATGGAAGTAATTTTTGTGGGTTCAGATTACCTACAGCACATGCCTTGAATAATCTGTGCTCACAGATGCTTCCAATGTACTTCTTCTTGCTCTGTCCCACTAAATTGAACAAGGGAAAAAAATGCAGCTTCATAATGTAATTACCAAGATGTGGTTGAGTCATTAAAGGATTAAAGTTGCAATACACTTTGCATCATTTGCATCTTTTTATCTGAGGAACAAAGTCTAATTATACAACCTCATTTATAAAACCTGCTCAGCCCTACACAGGAAAAAAAACCCACAACAAAAACTACTTTTAATTTCTGCAAGTTGTAATAAATACTGCTCATAAAGGAATTTTGAAACTGTACACTAAATTCAGCTCCCATAATTTATGCATTACTTTTTCCAAAGTACCAAAGTAAATCCTGTCCCTATATGGCTGAATTTGACCAGAAACTTCTGCATCTCTCAGGTCATAAGTTCAGGTTACGCAGAGCCTTTGGAGATCACTCCCGTGAATTGTGAGCAGCAGCAACCAACTCCGTGCTCCAGTTTTAAACAGCCACATAAAGCAGCAGGGAAAGCAGAGATGACAAATCACACTTGCTGTCACTTCAGCAAAAAGATTAGTATTAATGGATTAGGAATCCAATTAGCCACTCCTCTTCTTTTAGCAAAAGCTGGCATGTCAAAGGTTGCTGTGTCTCAAGCGAATAGTGGGACGCAGATGGCTGAAAATCCTGACATGCTTTGATGTAAAATAAAATTTTGGCCCCATCATTTTGTTTCCAACTTTGGACCTCCTAAGGAAAGCAACCCTGTCACTGGCTGGCTGGGGTCCCCCACACAGGCACTTCCATCTGTAGCCATTCTTTCTACGCTAATCGAACAGATTTCTAACCCAGATTGATATCTGTTTGCCAGGCACTGTTACAGGGCTGTCAACAAATGCACTGAAAATCAGTTTGATATTTGTTTAAATTAAGTTTCTTCTCTTGTCTTTCACTCATCTTCAGTGAAGCTCAAGGTCAGCAGTTAGAGGCTTTTTAAAAAGAAAAAAAAAAAGTGTTTCTTTTCCACTTCCTGTCTGCTTGCAGGAATTTATTGTTGTTTATATTCAGATACAGTTTGATGCTGGACTTATTTCAATATTGTGTCTCTTACATAGCAGTATCTCTTATTCATCCTTTTCTGAGAATTCCCTCATACCCTTTACTGAGGCATTCAGAAGGCTTTGTATTTTGTTGTAATGTGTTAGCCCAATATTGACCAGAAAAGTTTGCAGAATTTCTAGATGTTAATCTGGACTTTACTGGGCTCTGCAGTGATTGCAGAGAGATTTGTCAGAGTAGATTAGTGCTTTAGTCCATTGCACACAGTGCCTCTGGCATTTTGGTAGTCCAGAAGACAAATGGGTGTTTTCCCCCATCATAGATCAAGACCCATTCCTTAATATGCCCAGTTCAGTGCAGATTTTTCTCCAGGTGTTAACAGTGATCAGCAGTGTTACTTGATTGGTGGTGGAGGGAAGACAGTTGCTTTCTTCTTCCCTCTTTCTTTCACTCTTACAAGTATTGTCTAGATAGTATGGAAGTCTTTGCAGAGTATCTACCTGGATTTATCAGCTGTTGCCAAAGCACTTTGAATCATGGCTTTTATGACGTTACTGATATATTGGGATATAGGAAGGAGTCAAAAGAAATCTTGATGAATCCTTTTCAATTCCTCCACAGTGAATGGAATTTATGTAGGCATTCTCCAGGGGTTCAGGGGGCAATTGGTAGGTATATGACAATAGCACTTCACAGTAAAAAAAAAGACATCTCAAATTTGCCATGGAAACCACCAAGTATGTACTGTTACTTTAGCCACAGATCCAGGTATGAAACAGGTTCTCTAGCACTATCTAGCATTTGATGACTTCCAGCTGATACCAGGCTCACCAAGGAGATCAGCTTTCAGATTCTCTGATGGTTCTTTTTTACATATGATTGATGAAAGGCACTGTTGGGTAACTGTTCTTGAAAACAGCTACAGTGCCTTATTCTCTTTCCATTTTCTCAGTCTCTGAAGAAGATAAAGCATTGAAAACTGAATCTTCTGAATGTCTCATTTGTTCTGAGCTTTGTTCCACCGTACTATAATGAAAGCTGTAACAATTACTCAGGTCTGACCAGTCTGTTTCCTATCCTGACATTAATACTGATGTTGACTTTTGTGGAAGCAGATTGAAGATTCTGTTGGTCTCCCTCAAAATACAATAAATCTAATGCCATTAAGAAAGAGCTATTATGGTAATTAAAATGGGATCAATTTTCCAAATAACAGGCATCCATGTACTCCAGAAAGGTCTATGACCATGGAAGTGCTACAGAGCAGAACACATCCACACAAGCTGTGCTGCCTAAAGCTTTCTCCACAGTTTCAGTCCCCAAAGACCTAACAATATCTTTTTCCTGATGATCATGACCAAAGACCATCAGATTGTAAAATGAGTAGAAAAATAAAGCTCTGGTTGATGGCTGGAGTTAAACCATGACAGCAGTTCTTGGAAACATGTATGCAGACCCTCCAAAGTAGTTAAAAATAAGAAGCAATGAACAAGACAATTTAGGATGAAAGATAATATTTTACACCATATGTTATTTTGTTGTTTTGGTTAAATAACCTGGCTGTACATTGGAAAAATTCTGTATTGAACAGACAATATATCCTTCTTATAGTTTCTAAAATTGATATAATTATATATTCTTGTAATTATAATTTAATATATTAGCTTGTTACACTGTCTTTGGACAACCCAGACAAGAATTAATAATGTATATTTAAAACCTAATTTAATTTTCAGTGATTAAAAAATAATTAACACCAGTTCAGGCAATCTGCACAATCACAATTCTTGCCATCACTTTAGTTTTCTTGGAACTGAGAAAAGTAACAGCTTTTTAAATTAAAAAAAACCCAAATGTTGCTTTGCTCTTTCCAGACTGTTCACGGTAAATCCTGCTATCTTCATGTCTGTAAGTAGCTGCAATAGTTTCACCAAAATCCCTCACTTAATATTTAAGTGGGAAATGAAACACAGACCTTGAGCTGCAGGAGTAAGTGGGAAAGAAGCTGTTTCAGAATCTTTGCTGGTCTGGCACAGCAGGTAACCCCACCAGCTGAGCTGCTACACCACTAGCATTCCATGCTCTGCACTGGGGTCATGAGCTCAGAACTGATATTTTTGCCCTTTATTGCAAGCAGAGGATTTGGCTCCTGTTTGTCTTTATGGTTCCTTTCTTGTCTGGCTTCAGTGTTTCTTACTTTCAAATATGTGTGTTACCATGACCAGTTTTCTTTGATGTATGTCTCCTTCCGTCTTTTCTCTTTCTTCCTCTCTCTCTTCCTCTCTCTCTTCCTCTCTATTTTTATTGTTTAGGTTATGTGCGATTGCAACCAAACTTCTACTTACAATGCTTAGGTTAAGTCACTCCACTGCCTCACACATCAGTCCAATTTACTGCAATAGCTAAATTCTGATTTATCAAAGTATGCCTTTGATTCCAGAAAACTTAATGTGTTTCTTATCTGTAGGTGAGGGGAGTTCTCCCATCCCGAAATCCCTGGGATAGCAGCCAGTGTACCGCAGAGCCCTTTCACACTAGAGAGTAATAGCATAGACCTTGAGAGCAGAACTGGGCAACTGCTACCAGAGCCTGTGGAGATAATTGTTTTATTCATTTTGTACCATACAGATGTAACTATTTTCAGTAGCACAGAGTTGATGCATTTTAAGCAGCTGATACATTTCCTAAAAGAGTCAGCACTAATAATTGCTCTGCAAGCAAATGTCTTTGGTAATAAATCTTTCCATTCATGTGCTCTAGGAAACAGAAAAAGAAAGGGACCAGTGGACCTGACTCCTGCCACAGTTGTTTTTATCATTGCCCCGCTAAACTTTTCTGATCTAATTTTGTCAGAATTCCCAAATGGCACCATTTTACTTACAACATGTCTAGTTGAATTGTTTACAGAGAAGGTTCTCAGACTCAGCTGATTCATTAAGCCAGAAGTATGGCTTTTAGAGCTGTTAGGTACGGCTTTTTATCATTTGACTATTAACCCAGAAGTTCATCAGTGTGTGACTCTCTTTAGAAATAACTTGCATTTTAATTTGGTCTCCCTTAGTAAAGGCCATACATAACATAGCAGTGGGTATGTTTGGAAATGTCCAATGAATATATTTGATGTGGTTTAACCCCATGAAGCAACTAAGCCCCACACAGCTGCTTGCTCAAAAACCCCAAGTGGGATGGGACAGAGAAGAGGAAGAGTAGAAGTGAGAACACTGGTGGGTTGAGATAAAGACAGTATAATAGATAAAACAAAAGCTGCAAATACACAAACAAAGCAAGACAGCGAATTCAGTCACCACTTCCCATGGGCAGGCAGGTGTTCAGCCATCCCCAGAAAAGCAGGGCTCTGTCACTCATAATGGTGGGAAGGCAAAGACCATCACTCTGAATGTCCCCTGCCCCTTACTTCTTCTTTCCCCAGGTTTATATGCTGAGCACAGTGCCATGTGGTATGAAATATCCCTTTGGTCATATTGTTGGGGTCAGCTGTCCCATCTGTGTCCCCTCCCAACTGCTTGTCCACCCACAGCCTCCTGGCTGGTGGGCTGAAAGGCAGAAAGGCCTTGACTGTGTGCAAGCACTGCTTAGCAATAACAAAAACATCCCTGCATAATCAACACTGTTTCTAGCACAAATCTAAAACACAGCCTTATATTGGCTACTATGAAGAAAACTAACTTTACCGCAGCCAAAACCATCACATTCTCTACCCCTTATTCCATACTATTAACATCATGCTCAAGTCCCACACTATCCAATACGTGATCATTAACTACCACACCCTCCCCCCCCCGCTTCCCATCCTTTGGTATAATACATAGATATCTTTTCCTTAGTCTATGGACCATCCCTGTAAAATGTCTGCAAATGTCCACTGAGTTCACTTAGCCCACGTCTTTGGGCTCCATCAGTTACGGTGGTCACTCAGGACAGGAGAGGTGGGGTGTTGAGTGGAGTTACTGGGCACCAGAGCCAGCTCAGGTCAGGTTACTACTGCACTTGCACTGCTTCTTCTAAGGCTTCTCCTCCATTGGTTCAGGTGTATTCTGCTACAGTAATTCCTATAATAACAATTTAAAGGTATATCCATTACAGTCTCCATGCCTGGTGCGTTTGGACCATGTTATAGGGCTTAACATCACAGTAAACCCTGACTACTAAACCACAAAATTAAATGTACATTTAATAACAGGTATGCAGCAAGTAGTTAATTTTCCGCAGCAAGTAGTTAATTTTCCTGTCTTTCTTTGTATCTGTAATTAGGCTTTCAGTACTTTATTGCCCTCGAGCAGAGTGCCTGTCTCTAGCAGTTGCACAAAGAATCATAGAATCATTTAGGTTGGAAAGGGCCTTTAAGATCATCAAATCCAACCATTAACCAAGTCTGACTGACTCCAACATCACATTTCTTACTGTTCCCACATCCTGCTCTTTCTAGTTTCTTTTCATGGCCCATTCCTTAACAACTGATTTTACTTCACACAGTGAATTCTCCTCAGATAAAATGTTTGAAATAACAGTAACACTTTAACATAAACAGTCAGTTACTGTAATTATCTGTTTATTCACTGAATCAATAACTTGCAGTTGGTAAAAAAATCCATTGACTCCAAGACAACAGGAAGTTCCTGCACTCCCAACCTGAAGCTTTTCCCAGCAGTCACAAAAAGACCCTATGACCATGTGTTAGCGGTAGGAGTTATCAGTGGTTGTCACAGCATCCTGTGTTTTTTTCATTCTGAATTACTTCTACCCTGAAACACCAACTGGCAGGCCCAAAGTGAGTTGGCCTGGATAGGTGTTCCTGTATTCATTTATATAGATACCAGGGAAATCATGATTTCAAAAGTCAGTCTCTTACTTACACAAAACTAATACAGTGGACAATACTGGCATATCATATACTGAGGTGTTGGCAGAGAGAAGCTGCTTCAGGCTGCAGCAAGATTGCTTTTTAAGTTAATTGCTTCATCGTTGTCATTACAGAATCATGCATAGCAATTTATGCCGTCATTTTCTGTTGGTTATTATCCCTAAAACCTTTTGTCACTTTAATAACCTCCATCTAATTTGAAGCAACTTTAATGAGTTTGAAATGCAAAGTGTATCTTTGAAAATCAGAAATTACTGTCATTGAGAGTTAGTGGATGAGAGAGGCAGACTATTTATGCCAAAATTCCAATGATCTTTGCTTTAAATCCTTGGTGTGGTCACTTGTTGGTAGTCAAAATAGCTTACTCTGTTTCAAAGCAGTATTTTCCAATGGTAATTAGAAGTTCAGGAAACAGTGAAAAAGAGAATGTGCCTGAGAAACCAGGATGAAAGATAACATCAGAAACGTCGTAATAGTTTCCAAGTGCACCACTGAAGGGAGGAAATTTTATCTGATACTGTTAACTGTCAAAAAGGTATCTGAAGCCCTGATTCTGCAAAAGCCATGTAACCCTTCAGTAGAAATGAGAAATATGGAATATGCCTGGTTTTAGAAATACAAAATGTATTTTTTAATGTTTGAAATAAGTTGTAGTGTTTAGATTCTCTATGGCTGTAAACATTTTTGATATGTGTCTTCAGAGACCTAAGTTCTGACAAAAGAACTTAGAGAAAGGTTGGATCAGAGGCTAAACTTTTCACATTGAATTCACATTTCACATTGAATTCTGCATTTCCTAGAAAGAAGCTGTTATATATATACATACATATATATATATATGATAATTGATTATATGCATATTTTTGTGGACTGTTCTAATATTGTAAAAAAATTCCAGCACCTAGATATATCTTACAGGTAATGTTTTTTCATCAACTAAAGTGGATACGCATGAGGAAACAAATTTGATGTCCATGCCTGATGTTACATTTACATCAATTCAATACCATTGCATAAGTCCTTGAGGAGGACCCGTATGTAAAAAATTACCCATATGTAAAAAATTCACATATAGGAATAAGAGAGTGCTGTTTAAAATGCATGTCTTCTGTGAATCATTACTCTACAATTTTGGCTTCTGTCTTTGCCTCCCACTGAAAAGGGATTTTATTCTACTGAATCAGATATTCTAGGTTTACATATAGGAAGAAACACAAGGCTGGTCTGCCAAACTTGTAAAATAAATTTGGTACTTGAATTTTCAATAAGTTTTCACAAATTGCCCATCACCAAAACAAAGATGACTTGCAAGTGAATTTATATGCCAACATAGGACGTTATATGTTATATTCAAAAGAAATCTGGGTGATTCCCTGCCTTGCACTGGTTTCTGTAAATTGCAACTGAATAGGACTGAATTAAGAATTTTTTCATCAGAGACAATGTGGAACAGCATTGATGGTTCCTTTTCTCTCTTGTGGTATCCACAGGTCTCAAGGAATTTAGAAAATCAGAAACTTAACATTGTCAGTGAAAACAGTGAGATTAGAAGAAAGCCTGTGGAGTGTAAACCACAGAAGTGTGGCCCTTCCTGAACACTTTCTGTGTAAAGACACATTTTAAATCTATGGATTTTGAACTAGTTCTTAGGCCAAATAAAGTCAACATAAACAGGTATGGAATCAGCAAAGTGAAGTAAAAGAAATTATTGTGTGGTTAAGTAATTGCGCTGAGTGCTAAGAGGAGTTACAACCATGTGAGACCACAGCTGGAAATGCTGGAAATACAGGAATCTGAACAGGGATTCCATAATTTGTGTTCTTGCTGAGGTCAATAAAAAGATTTCTTTTCTTAGTATTGTACACATTTTTGCAGCACAATGTCAGTATGGCCCCATTTCTAAAAGTCACCTTAGTTTGCTAATCATTTCTTTCCAATGTTCTTAACTATTCTAATGGTTCAGGAACAGCCTTCCTGCTTTGTGGGTTTTTTTGTTGTTTATGTGGTTTTATTTATTTTTTTTTCTGTAAGATACACTATGGGTATTCCTGCTGAATGAGTGATTATTTCCAGCTGTGTTAATAAATCTTCTGAAAAGATGACAGGGAATTGTTGTCTTTTAACTGGCCGAAAATCAACTTTGAATTTGAAAAGAAGGTGTTATATTGATTTCAGACATACAGTTTGCAAAGAACTAGCAAATATACTGTGGGAAACAAATCTTTACGAGGAGTAGAGGAGGAGTAGTTCTGAAACATTTCTGTTATCCAGATCTTCCTGAGAGGTTTTTCCTTTATAAGGGCACTTCAAATGAAAATGCTTCCCTTTTTAAAAAAGAGGATGACTTGATGCCGTGCTTGGTTTTAAACTTATCCGTGTCTCTTCCCCCACAGTGAAGCTGCATGGTTTGAATTAAAGAAACAAAGTAAGAAACATTAACTGTATTTTTTAAATGTTGCTCAGGAATTTGTCCATTAATGAGAATAGCTAATGTAAAGAAAGAGCTTCACATAACAAAGAAGGCTCAACTCCAAAACAGATCCCTATTCATTCAAAAAATAAACTTGCATAAACATCTGTTTACTATAGATAGTACTACTGGCTCTAGAGAACCAATATTTTAATATGAATTCCTGTGGTTTGGTTTTGTTTCAGGCAGTGTTTATCAAAACAGACTGTTTAGAGTAATTATTTAGTCCACAGGTATTTGTTTCTCCATCCAATGAACCTCTACAATCTCCATTTTCAGATGTAAATTATAGACCTGAACTACAGATCTGATTTAGCTGATCTAGTAATTCTGAGAACTGTGTGAATTTGTTCCAAAGAAAAAAATGGCTGTATTTGCAGTAATCTTTGTTTGGGTGAGGACAGCGAGGTGTCTCACCAAGTGAAAACAGTTGTGTAAATGCAGTGGAGGGATTTGCAGACAGGTAATGTCTTAACATTACCCAAATGCACTCAGTGGTAGCAAGATCAATATTTGTCTCAACAATATTTATCTGAACAGTTGTCTGGATCCCATGAGAAAATGGCTGTAGGTAAACCCCAATAATCCCATGAGGAGATATATCTTCTAGCCAGGAAAAATATTTCAATGTTTCATTTAGCCTCAAGAGTATTGCATCAGAAAAACAAAGACTTGGGTATCAGTTAAAAATTTATATCTTCAAAACCCCTGCAGTACTTCTGCTCAACACAAAGAGGAGTTTCTGTGTGCCAACTTTCCAGCAGTGAAGTTCCCTCGGGAGTTAAGTGTATGTTTTGTGTACAGGCTGTTGCTACCTAGTGCACGTAGCTAAGCTACACTGAGATCTTTATTTTGAGCAAATATCTACTGAACTCAGTGGTAACACTAGGTACATTTGGTATTCAATGAATCTGGTTCAATGTACAGGATAATTTCCCCTTTAAACAGTAGTTCAAAAAGTTGTGTAAGTTCAAGTTCATCTCCTGTTCATGAGTTTTTGAACTCACCTCTATTATGGATGCTTAAATTAGCTACGTAATGCTTCAGGATAAGGCAGTTTTAATTTTTTCTATTGTAAAATGGGCCAGCTTTATGAAATAATTAGAGAAAGACGGTAATTCATGACTACACCACTTATCCAGATTTGGGGAGGAAAAGAAGACTTGGGGTCTTCTGTCTGCTCTTGTGAATGCTTAACATTAAATATCCTACCAATACAGGGGTTTCCCGAAACCCAGGTGAATGCTTAAAAATCAAGAACAAAGGAGAGGCTCGGTGTAAATATTCAGTGCAAAGAGCAGCACTTTCAATATGAGGACTCAAGAGAACCCCATTCCATGCTGAGGCTAAAGTTGGTGCCTCTTCTGCAGCTATGTTGGCATCTCTTCCTTGTGAACTGAAGGGCTTCCAGGGAATTTCCTGGTATGTGACTTGCTCTCAGTCAAATGCAAATTTTAGTAAGCGTTTAAGTCAAGTAATATATTGTTCCATAATCTGAGTCAGAGCATCTACATAAGAAAACACAGATTTTCAGTGCTCTGTAAAGAGGCAAAAATGGAATATGGACCTTCCATATACTGATCCAAACAGTGGAATATTGAGAATTGGAGGTCTTCTGATGGTAGTGCCTGCAATGATGTGTGTAAAGAAGCACAGGTTGCTCAGAGAGGTGGTGGACTCACTACACCTAGAAATATTCAAGGTCAAGTTGGACAGAGTTCTGAGCAACCTGGTCTAGTGGAAGATGTCCCTGCTCACTTCAGGGGGTTTGGACTACATGACTTTTAAAGCTGCATTCCAACCAAAGTCATTCTGTGATTCTGTGATTCTAGGAATAAGAGAGAAGTGAGGAAGCTAGAAAGTGAAGAATCACATGAAAAGGAAACAGGGGTAAGGCAATAAGAAGAACCCAGGGAGAAAATGGAGGATGAAACTCAAGGACAAAAGAACCTTCAGTTCTGGATCAATTGCAGGGACGTCTGACTTGTCAGGGGCCAGGCTTTTCACTTCAGTCAGCTAGTAATATACACCACGCCTGTCAAATCATCTGCTGCAGTTATCCGCTGATAAAATGGTAGTGGAGATAGTGGGGGGAGGGCAGAGGGGAAGATGCTATTTTTTGTCTGCATTTTCAGTTTTTTCAAAAAGTGCAAAATTGCCTGAAGTATCAGATAACCCTCATGGCAGGTGCATTTGGGGCAGGCAGGGATTCTACAGAAGTTCAAACTGTGTTTTTCCAGACACCACTGCTCAGACTATCCGCAGATACAGTGAGGAGAGACTGTCTAATGGGAAAAATGCACAGAAACCAGATGCATTTCACTGAAGCTAGGTAAAATTTTTCCTTCAGGGAGTCTCTATGCCCTTTTGCTTGTGTTATGCAAGACAGCATTGCTAACTTGCTTTAGTTGCTGGCACAGATGTTTCCTTTTACATGTGCATCTCCAGTGATTTTTAGTTCGGCACATAGCTGTGCAAGCAGGACCTCCTGGAGTCTATGTCACGGAGCTGACTCAGCTTCAAGGCTAGGAGTTCCTAGAGGCATTCTGCAAGTTTCTTGACTCATGCCCAGAAACACGGTTCTGCAGGCTGGATCTGCCCTTCAGCAATCCTGTGCAACTGCTCTTTTTTGTAACTCTGCTGTCTTTTCCAACCACACCATCTCTGCAAGATTTTTCAGGTGTTCTTGCAGTTACAACTTAGTTGTCAACATTTCATCCACTTGCATGAATATTTTGTTGCTCTGCTGCTGCTCTCTACATTATCTAGCCATCCAGTGGGTGCTAAGCTGACTGATGAAAATGCAGAGTTGAAAGTGTAAATCCTGGTGAGGCAATCCAGTTATTAGAGACATGCCAAACTGCAGTATGTGATGTTATCAGAACTTTTCTCTGAGTTCCCAGTCTTACATACATATTTCTGTGAGCTGGATATTAGTGGCAGCTTTCTGCATCTGTCAGATGCTAATTCAGAAACAAAAAAGAGATTGTAGTTACTCTCTTAAAGGCTGCAGGACGCTGGCATGGTTTCAGTGACCTGCCTGCCCTACTATGAAATGCAGTTTCCAGAAGGTAGGAGCAGGGTCCTGATTTACTATGGACACATTTCTGTCTCAGCAGAGAGTGCAAGGGCATGTGGGGTTGTCTTTGGAGCTACCTTGACCCCTGAGTGTGCACATCTCTTTTCTACCACACGGCAGCAAAAGACAGGGCAAGAGCGCCTGAGTTCATCCCTGTATGACGAAGAGGAACTAAAGGTCAGTATTGCCTTTAATAACAACAGTGAACACCTGCCCAGATAAAATCAGTGTTTAACGGTAGCAGGCCTAGGATGCTTCTCATCTGTAGGTCTCGGAGAACTTCACGGAGGTAAGTGCTATTGCTTACTTACATTGCTATTCTGAGCATAGAGCTATCATGACTAAGAAAGTCTTTTCACAGACATATTTCACGTAGGTCTTTGTTAAAGTCACTTCTCTCCACATGGCGTCAGTTTGAGATTTACATGCAAAGCAGAAGAAGAAGGGGAGGCGGCTGTCTGTGGTTGCTCACCAATCCAGCGCTGACTGCCTCTGCACTTTGCAGTGGGTGGTTTGAGCTGCAGCCGTGCAGCTCACCCGTAATCACCACAATTTCCTCTTGCACTCATTTGAAAAGACAGTGCTCCTGAGGAAGTTATGAAGACGGCAAGTAAGTTGCTGCCCTAATTTCTGCGTGTTTGGTTAAGAAAGCTTTCTTAATTGTGCCAGTTAGGATTTATTTACAGTGCTTCTCAAACAGTGCTGTCTTTTGGAGGGATGAGAAGGCTTGTGCTTCCAGAGAACATATGGGCAAATTTGTGTATTCTTCAGTCCCCTCTGCATGTTGCTCAGAAACAGCTTCATAAGATTCAAGGCAACTTTTTTTTTTTTTTTAGTGGTGCTGAAATCGTGAGGAAAGTACCTTAAATATTGACTTGCAAGATGCTGCTGCAGCTGGAATGTCAGATAAGAAATTGTAACTATTAGTAAATCTACTGTATGACTGGAGATGTTTCCTAAAGGCAGTAAATAACTGAAAATGCAACTTCACATGTTCAAACCAGCACTGTTTTCTTAAAGGACTGAATTATTTATGCCTTCAGATGGACTCTCCCGACAGTTAAGTGTGTGCTAGAGAGCTCTCTTGCAGTTCACAACACAGGTTTCTCAATAGGAAGGATATCTGTACCTTTTTGCTAACAGCCATGGCTTCCTGCCTTTGTTAGGGGAGACACAAGTTCGGTGTCTGTCTGATGAACAGGGAACCTGCTCAGGGCGTGCAGGGTTGCTCTGCTGCACAGCTTGCAGCACAGAGCACAGGACTGGCTTGCCTTTGCCTGCACTGACTGTCACGACAGCAATTGCCTTGCTAGTTCCAGCTCCCCTCTGTACAGAGGGCTGAACACAGCTCTCAAATAAGGGGATTAACTAGAGAGAATATTAGGAGCTATACTTTTTTTCTGGGCACACAGGAAATGTTGTGGGAAAAGCTGGGTTGCTAGGCAGTTGTTTTGCTGGTAATGCAGGAACTAAGCCAACGCAGAGCAAGCCACAGAGGGGTTGTTCTTTTCAGGCTGCTGAAGAGGCGAGAGCCTCAGTGCGTTCTGTGCGCTCTGAGTTTTCCTGTGTGTCTGAACACTCTTCTTTCTACTCACCCAAAAAGTTTTAATTTCTTTATAGTGTCTCTGATCAGTCTTCAAGTTCCAGTTTCCTCAAGCAAAACTTCCATTGTTACTTCTAGAAAAAGTGAGATTTAGAAAAGGAAAGCAAGCCATTAACTTGAAAAGTAGCAAATGCANAGACATTAACTTAAAAAAAAAAAAAAAAAAAAAAAAAAAAAAAAAAAAAAGAAAAAGAGAGTAAGAATTATTATGATTTAGTCTGTGAAATGAATAATAGAGCAAATAAATTATTTAGCTGTATGCTCATCAGTGACAGTTGGGGTTTCTTTGCATCATCACTTTAAAGATTCATTCTGCTTAAGGTTAAGCAAAGTAGAATACTCCCCTAAACACTAACACTAACTTAAATCATCATTAACTGGATATGAAGTGGCATGTGAAGGCCCAAGATGATCCCTGTAGTTCATGTGAAGAATTGCAAAATCCAGAAACTTACAATGGTAGCCTTAGTAATAGGGACTAATTTCCATTTCTGAGATGAAGTAGAGAGAAATGTATGGCCCTTGGGCATCACACTGTATTTCAGTGAACTGTGAGAGGCAATCTTAGGTACTTCAGCTGCAGAATTAGGAATACAATGCCAGACAGTGGGAAGCCAGAAAGCTGCTCTCCAGGAGAGTCACAGACACTATACCAACACTCTGATGCAGAAAAGAGAGAGGGGATTTTTCAATGATGGTATTCATCTTGTCTCCACTGTCTCCTGTAAATCTCCGAAAGGCTTCATGTCAGAGAAACTACCATTAGATTTGGCACTCATGGACATCACCACTGACAGTGCCAGCAGGGTCTCACAGTCAGACAAGTGTGGAGAATAGGATCTTGCATTCTGAGTCACCTTCCTGCTGCCTCGTGGCAAATTTTATTTTAAAGGATTGTTGTAGCTTAGTGTTGGTGGTGCCAGCCCAAATCTCTGTCAGTGCCAAGCCTGGCAGTGGTGTGAATGGTTTGCCATGAATACTCAGGAGGAGGATGTGTTTCATGCAAAGGGAAGCTCTCATTTCTGTTGCCTGTAATGCATAAGCTCTTTGGTGGCCTGAGAAACCAGAAGCTGGGTGTCATCTTTCACCATTACTCTATGCACCTTCCTTCATTTGCGTTGATATACTTCAGTCAGTATTTCCTAAGCAGTGGCTAAGAACGTTGTGGCATCTTTTCAGGTCATGTTTGTTAGTGTCGTTTTTTTGCTGGCATAGCACCTAAATATCAAACCTTATTTTCTTCACACAAGAATTCAATATCTTACTGCACTTCATAAATAAGTCAATGTACAGAATTGTATTACAGAAGCCCTACTAAGTAATAAATAATGCATTTGGTTTACCACATGATTCTGTGCTTGTATCTCTGCCCAGTGCTCCTCTAATTCACTAAATGGGGTTTGTATTTTAGGGTATGTAAGTTAAGATTGGATTCTTTGTTGTATCTTTCATAGAACTCATGCCTACTATGAACTAGATGCTTTTGCAAAGAGTTTGTACAGAGTAATAACATACAGAGCAAAAATCTTTATTTATTTCTAAGGTCTCTCTAAAGTTTTAGTTTTTTGAGGCTTTTTTAATTTCACAGAAACACAGAAGCACATAATATGCTGACTTGCAAGGGACCCACAAGGATCATTGAGTCCAACCTTTAGGCCTGCACAGGACCATCCCCAAGAGTCACACCACATACCAGAGAGTATCACTCAAACACTTCTTGAACTCTGTCAGGCTTGGTGCTGTGACCACTTCCCTGGGGAGCCTGTTCCAGTGCCCAACCACCCTCTGGGTGAAGAACTGGTTTTGTTTTGAGTTAGTGAAGTTTAGAGTTGGTAAGCCTGCTAACTCTGTCACATACAGAATCTGTTTTTAAAGAATTTGCAAAGGTGCTGGGGGAGCTCAGAGGTTAGCTGTTCTCTGTCTGCTGAGTACTTCACCCATATGAAATCCATTCATACTATCTGTACGCTTCAGGAGATCAAATTGGTCTGTTGCAAAGGCAGGAGTCTAGAGAGCAACTTGAGAGAAATGTCTGTGCACCATGTGCTGTTTGGCAGAATGATGATGAGGATTGCATTGTAGCAGAGGAAGCTAAGAGTGTCATACAGAAATCAGTGAAAAAAGGTCCAAAGGGGAAATGGCTGTTAGCAAGATGATCCAGATGAGGAGGAGCTGGTCTGTTTAGGAAGTCATATGTAGTATGCAACACGCAGAAGGGAAAAGAAAAAAGGGTTCTTAAATAAAGAATGAAGAAAGTCAATTCTGCTGTTAGTGCCTAAGAAAGGTGAGCTGCTAAGCTGCACAGGTCACCAGAGATGGCTGATCAGTGAAATTAGGTCACTTTCAAAAGATTCACAGCAGAGAGGAGCATGTCTGAGAATAGGCCACTTCTCAGTGTATGGAACTGATGACACTTGACAGCTGCCTTTACCAAGACCTTTACTAAGGTCTGCCTTAGTAAAGCACTTTGTGATTCACAAAGTACCACTGTGGAATCACTGGAGGCAGGAAAGGTTGGCTCCCAAAAAACTTCCCAGGTGTAGTAAGATCAGAGGGCTTGACAAACAACATGGGCTAAGCAATTGGTTCAAGGTGAAAGCTGGCATTATATAGGACATCTGTTATCTCCCCGTGCTTTCCCTGCTTTCCTGGAGAAACTCAGTAATGAAGTTACAACAAGAAAGGGTCACAACAAGAAGGTTTGTTTTGCAAACACAGAGTATATCTGTTTGAACAGTAAAGGCAACAGGTTCTGCAGACTGGTGATTTGCTTGAACTGCTGGTCAGTGTGTAGAAGGCCTGGCAAAAACATTGCCCTTCTGCAATGGAGAGATGAGAATTACGTGGATAGTAACGAGGCAGTGGTGTGGCTGATGTGCATCATCTTGTGTGCAAAGGCATCTTGATCACAGAGAATAGCAATTGTTGAAGAAAACCACGAGGGATTGTGCAGCAGAGGTGCTCTTGGCTTATGCAAGGCCTCTATAGAGGGAGAGAGTAACAATTTTCAACCTGTGGTTTACAAGTCCCTGGGAATGCATGGATTAAATTCATGCAACACATGTGAAAAAGCAAGCTCCATTGTCAGTGAGTTTAGCATTTCTGAATAGAAGAAGATTCACAAAAAGGACAGAAAAAGTGGCATATGGCAATTTAGTTACACCTGTAAATGACTGAACCAGATCTGTTTATTGTTGCAAGTCTCCCCGGCCTCGTAACTAAAGTTGCTCTAATAATACAACTGTAGCATTTGCCTTTAATCCAAAAATGTTGCTACCAAAACTTTTACAGAGAAGCTATTTTCTGATATGCATCATCAGTACCTAAATTGGGTCTGGACTACACAGTGCCTTCATAATCCTCCAAGTCACTTCAGTCATTGGTCTTGCCTCCATCTCCTCAACAGCCTGACAGGAGACAAAGGATCTTGTCCAAAGATTATTGCATCTCCTGCTGACTCTGATGGAAATACAATAGCATTATCTTTAAAATACTGCTGAGTTGTGTGGCAGGACAGCATTTGTTAAAATACTCTTCTGCCTTATTTAATTAATCTGTATCACTTAGTGTCATCATAGTCTTAATTTTTCCATCTGCTTGCCATTAGATGTATGGGCAACAGCACAGTACCCCTTCTGAAAGAATTCCTTTGAATAGTTTGCACAGTGATGTCTTGTGAGGGACAAGGACACAGGGTGTTGAAATCTTGTTAGTCCTTATATAAGCAAAATTCCTTTCTGAGATGCTCTTAAAAGCAATAAAATGTCCATGAAGTAGATTGATATGAGGAGTACACACTGTGATGGGAGAAAAAGGGGAGAAAAAGTTGTGCAGTGAAGATCTCAGTAAAGTGCTAAGAATTAAGTAGATGTAGCTACCTTCCTTTTAAACTTCTCACCAATATAACCTCTATAACCTATATAACCAGAGGTGTAGTTTGTCCGTTATCATGTACCTTCAGAGCTGCTTGCTGATTATCTGTGCTGTAACATCCTTTCCAAATGCTGATGACGCATTTCTGTTCTCACTTCCTCCTCTGCACACACACGTATGTCACACAAACACTACACAGTCATATTCTTGCAAATCCTTTGAGAAAAGATTAATAGGAGCTACCCAAGGGAAGGGATGAAGTAAATGGCTCTAAGGACTGGAGCCTAACATTCTAAACAACAGTAAGAATTAAAAAAACCCTGATATTATAGGGAAGTAAAGACATTTCAGAAAATGACAAACTGAGCCTTAATTTCTGACTGCGGTTTTCAAAACAATCATGGTTTCCTTCCCCCACTCCTCCCAGCACATTAACATGTCTTTCCCTCAAAACAGCAAATTATGATAACTTCAGGACTGAGAGAGAGCCAAAGGATTTACTAATATATATTCTATGCATAACAGTGGTGGCTATGTCATACAGAAAAAATGCATGGGATTTTTTTCCCAATTTTTATGGCAATAACCAACAGAGGTCAATGCATTTCCTAAAGATTTATTGACTGTTTGGAGTTAATATCCCTCACCTTACTTATAGACCACCATTTGCTCCCATCCAGCCATTAATCTGCAGGAAACACTTTGCACCACAGTCACCATTTCCTATGTAACAACAGCACAAATCAGTAGAAATGGTGTTTGGAAAGTGGGTAGAAGTTCTACCCTGTACCTAAAATGCATGTCATGTGCAAGAATAAGGGCAGGAAATGAAAGCCTTCTGTGCACAGGACTGGCCTGCTTCTTGTGTGACACACCCCCATCCTTCTGCTGGATAGGGAAGCAGGCTGACCTTTTCTGAGCCCCTTTTACACAGTAACCTGCTCACTCACAAACAAGTTCCAGCAGGAAACACTGCCTGACACAGCAGCACCTCAAGATGTTACGGTGTAGACAAGAGGTCTTTGCTGTCACCATTGACTTTTGCTGCATTTTTACCCCTCTCAGGTATCGGATGTTATAATAAGTTAGATAAATGTGTCATCACTGATGAGTGACGTTTCTTCCTGCTTGCAGTTTCTTCAGTCAAATTTATGAACAAAATCCCTCCCTTGTCTCTGAAGAGTTACAGGCAAAGAATAAGTGCAGTGTAAGGAAGATGGTCTCAGGCAAAGCACAGATGGAGTCTGACAGAGGAGGGCCATGGAAACTATATAAATAAAGGCACAATTGTTTATAAATATTTCCCTTTTTGGGGTGCGGGTGTGAGCAATTGCATTATTTGAAGACTTTTTTCTCTCATTAAGATTTTTTTCATACCCTCCACCGCAGTAGGTTCCTAGGGAAGTGTGTGGCAGTGGACATGATGAGTGGCAGGGCTGCAGAAGCCCCTCAGGTAACACAGCCCAGTGAGAGAGCCCTGAACTCGATCTGCAATGGGAGTCTGGCCATGGGGCAGGGCTTGGCCGTGCTGAGTCTGCTCTGCAGAGCAGCAAAGCCAGGCAGCTTCGACAGCCCCACCACTAACATGACTTAGCTGCTGCCAGCAACCAAAATAGCCCTCATAATGCCGCCAGCTAACTTTGTAGCCAGTCCTGTCCCATCATTCAAATGGCTGCAATTGGAGATTTCAGCATATAATTTTAAGATGGCGTGATGAGGAGAGTGTTAGTTTCACATAAAAAAATTTGGTTTTATTGTAATTTACAAAACAGAGCATTATAAAAGGTTAGGCACAAAACCTCTCCTAAAAGAACTCTGTTTCCTCTGCAGAGGCTTTGATCCTGTAAAAGCACATCCTTCTATCTTTTGTAAACTGCCTCACACCTTTCAAAATGACACTGTCTGTGCTCATTAATTCAGCTTTCCAAAGGTCTTGAGGTGTAGCACAATGGAGGGGAGCAGAGGGGGCCACCAGTGCAGAGGTCCCACAGCAAGCAATGCTTCTCCTCTGAGCAAACACCCAAGCAAGGCTGATGGTGAAAAGGTGAAGGCAGGATCCCAGAAGACAACACACAAACAGAGCAAGGAGGACGCTGAGAAAAGAATGTGGTTAACCAGAGAGGGAATGGGGAAATAACAGCCAGGCTTGTGAGAGAAACTGAGCAGAAAAAAATATGAGCAAAGAGTTAGTCTCAAAAAAACCCCATAAAATAAGTGTCCAAATGAAAGAACTGCCGGTATGTGTCTGAATATTTCTAGCAGTTATTTCTTACAGTTTTGAATAGCTATTTCTGAGACATAGTAGTATGATTTTGCTATATTGTTATTTAAAAGGCTTTTGTTTAGTTCTTCTGGACAAAATCTAAATAAGATTAGTAATGTGTATTTAAATCCTTTGTTTTGGAAATTGTCTTACACGTGTAAAAGAAACACATCTTTGGTGAACTGTATTTCTAGGGATGGTGAGGATGAGTAACCCTGTGCTGGTATTCCTGCTGACACTACTCCACAGGTCCCTGCCAAGAGGCTGAGATTATACAGACACGGGGTGACAAAAAGATTCTGCTTTGGAAAACTTGCAGGGCTTTTCTTCTTCTTTTATTCCCTGTTTGTAAGCCTGGGAAGCAGAGCAGATGTCATAAGGGACACAGTTACCACAACAGGACTCATGGCCTGGCACTGGCATCAGCAGAGGCACACATCTCAGGCTGGAGGTGAGGGATGTGTAACACCCCCTGGGGTTCTGTGACTCAGGATGGGGCACCTGCCTCACCCTCCTCCCATGGAGCCAGGAACCAGTGAGATCTCATGGCTCTGGCCTGGGGAGGTGGGGAAAAGTGCATATTGTGAGTTAGAATCTGGCAGAAAATAGTATTCTGAAAACTTAATGCAGCATGCTCTAACACGGCAATGTTTTCCAGGACTGTCCTGGTTGGACACTCTATCTGTGTCTCCAGCCAGGACAAGTGTCCACTCAGCCCCTCCTTGGGTTTAACTGATCATTTCTTGGAATTTCACATTAATTACATCAGGAGGAAAAGGCATTTGACAAGCTTTAAATCAAAGATAATTAAACTCACTAAACTGGAAATTCTTTCATTTGTCTAACTGTGATGATCATGGGGCAGTTCAGGGGAAAGTCAGGAAGCATGCAGGAAACAGGCTTCCCTGCTGATCCATGCTGGGGCCATCACTGGGCTGCAATAAGCCCTGAAGAAGTAAGGAAGTGAGTGACCAAACCAGGGAGCAGGGCTGAACACCTGAGCCGTGGGGCAGGACACTGAGCTTTGGTGCAGGGGAAAGCAGATGGAGAAACTCGGTTGGAGAAGAGCTGAGTGCAGATCCTCATGTGGATCACTGGAGTACAGGTCTCTCCTCTCCTGTTCCTACCTTAACCCATTAGCACTTTGGGTTTTATTTTTGGTGAAGCACAAAAGGAAACATGCATTGCACCAACTCATATGGTTTCTAATTTAGGTTGTACATCGATGCATTGAAGAACTAAGTGGATAATTAGCCAAGATGTGAATATATAGTTCCCTAGCTTCTTCGTACTATATTCTATATGGGTGTTTTTAGTATACAATAACTATTACAGTTAGTTACTCTGCTTTCACGGGGACCACGCAAAAACCAAGTGCAGCCTAGCCTGTGGGCTGCAAGTTCACGCTCTAGCTACTACACTACAGACAGACCCCAACTTAAAGCAGCATCACTTCTCTGCACAGATGAGGTTTATTTGCTTGTGCTTGTAGTTCCTATATGATCATGCATCAGCTGCATTTGGTACCTCTAAGTGGCTTTGCAATAGGAGCAGAAAAATAAGAATAACTAATTGAAGTGAAATCAATTTCCATTGGTGGACTCAGCAGTGTTACAGTTATGTTTGTACTGGATGATCTTAAGGGTCTTTTCCAACCTAAATGATTCTGTGATTCTGAATTGGTTGTGTTATTGTGAACATTCTGTCTGATGAGGTTTGTAAGCAGTTAAGTTGAAACACACCCAGGCCAAGTGCCAAGTCTTTCTGAACTCACATGCAGGAGACCTGTCACAGGTGAAATGCAGTTCTTCCTCCAGTGTTCAAGCAATATTTTGTGTTTTGGGCTGGAGGAATCTGCCAGTTATGTTTCCTAAGCTCTACTTGCTTCTTGTGTGTCAGGGAGCTTTTGGCTCACGTGGCCAGGACTTGAGAAAGTAACTGTGAAGCCAAGTGATGAGATAGGAGACCTCTTTCTTCACTCTATTCTCTGTTTGGCCCAAGCTCCTGTGTTTTGGAGGACTTGCAGAGCTATTGCAAGAGCCAAGAAAGCTGATGTGGAGACAACCAGTCCCTCTTTCCCAAATGTACAAGGGAGCCAGCACTTAGAGGCACTGTTCAGTGAGAGCAGTTTCAGTGGGATAAACAAGCACTCCACACAGTTCCCTGTATTGGACATGGAAGGGAGATAAAGATTAACTTATTGGAAATAATCAAAGCTATAAAGGCAGAGATAATTAACTCTGTGTTTAATTAGGAGATCGTATCTGCGAAAAGGGATGTTTCACGTGTTAATAGTTTCCTGTGGTGTATAAAAGCCAAGACCAAATTAAATAGCTTAGTAAAAGCAAATGCAGAGGCAAAAGGGTAAAAACACACAGTGTGGAATGCACATGGGCTTATGGTAGCAGGGATTTATTTTGTCATGGAGAAAGACTGAAAAGGTTTGAATATGATTATCCAAGGCTGACAAGTAACACTTGACCACACTATCATTAATGAATTGCCACATTTTGAGATTAATTTTAAAAGGCCATTTATTTCTTTGTAGCCTTACAATAATAAAAATCTTTTTTATTGAAGAATCAGCTATTTTTGAAAGAACATTACTTCTAAATAATGCTATCTCCCTAGCAGCTCAACAGACAAGGACAGGCCTCCGTATGGTGGTATTGCAAGGCAACATCAGAGAAATGGACGTTTCCATAGGATACTTTTGTAAATTGAGACTTTTTACACAGTAGATACTGGTAAAGCCACTACAGATCATTTGCATTCTCCTCTTTGATTACTAGACAAAGCTATCAAGAAGAATAAAGATGCTGTAGCACTTAACCTTATCTAATTTATCATTCTGTCCTTCTAACTCTCCTTGTCTGTATTGGCAACCACTGGAGAGAAAGGACCTGCAGCTACCACTGTCCTCACAGTGTATCTACCTTGTCTCTGCACCTGATACCTATGCAGATTTTCCTTATTGTCTGCCCATCCTAAATTTTATCACCATCGAAAAACATCTGTATTTGGCCTAGTCCTGTTCCATGTTCAGCTGAGTTTGCTGTGATCTTTAACACGTAAGTTCACAGGAGGGTCTTCAAATAAGAAAAAATTATAGGTACTGTTTCTTAGGGATTTGTTTTTATTTGCCTATGTTTTTAAATATAATAGATATAAAAGCAATGTATCACAACTGCAGGGTTTTTTCGCAGTTGATAATGCAAGATACATTGCACAAAAGCAGTTTTGACTAGCTGTGGATTAACAGGAAGCCTAATCCTTGCAAGAGAAGGTCTATAAGGTGACTCATTCCTCACCTGTGTACTGTGAGTCACAGTCCCTTAGGAAGGAAAAAGTATAGTGAGGCCAGGAGGGATCTTTGGGGAAGTGCCTTGATTACACCACATGGAAGAGACACACTGAGGTGGCACCTGAACTGTGGGACACAAGGTGAGCCTGCCAGCTCTGTGTCAAGGTTCAACCCAGGCACCTGCCAATACCCTGCTCTGTGCCCCATGTGCCCCAGGTCCTCCCACCGGCAGGCATGACGGTTGTTAGGCCATATTCCCAGTGGGAGAAATGGGACTGAAATGTGTGTTCATCTTCCTGCCCATTGATAGATTAATTGATTGATCTGTTCCTACTCACTCATTCCCTTCCTCAAGACAGAGCTACATGCCAGGTCACTGGGGAATGAAATAATACATTTTTATGAAATAATACTGAACTTCACAGAATTTAAACATGCATTTTGGTGAGGGTGAATCTTTGCTTAACTTCTTCCAACGATGTGTCAGCCTACCTGTGGTGAGGAGACAGTTTCAGGTTCTGTGACTCTGTAAATACAGAATGGGTAATTGTAAGGCTTTAATACAATAGTATAAAGTCCTGCAAAATTTTTTGGGAGGAACCCAAAGTAGCATTTTATTAGAAAACAGTGGGTTTGTAGATGATGACAGCAAATATACATCCCACTCTATCATTATTTACATCCAGCTAATGTATGTGCAAATGTGAATGTGAATATGTTAAATTCACATTTTCAAATTTTAAGTTTTCACAATGTGAAAATAAAATAAGGATCAATACAGTAAGCACCTACGCAAGTGCAGCAGATTGTGAGTCAAAGCCATAAAATGTAATTTTTTTTTTTAAGATGGAAAAATGTTTACATTGATTAAATACAGTTAATGTTTGGCTGGAAGAGCTCTGCTGGTGTTACACTGATGAGTCAAGCTTGATCAGTAGCATGAATGAAAGTGTAACTCAGGGAGTCATTCCTTTTCCATGTAGCCAAAAGGACTTACCAAGTGCAAAATATGTTCCATGAAGATTTGAAATTGCTACTGATAACTGACCAGGGAGAAAAGAAGAGAGTCAGAATGTACAGTATGTATTTACATGCATGAATGAATGATCTGTCTGGTCTCCACTCTTTAGTGCTATGCAATCTCTGTTTGAATGCACCACACAAGTGTGATTACACTGACACTGCAGAACTCCACATCAGAACTGCTCCCAGTTGTGAAAGAGTTGTGCAGGTGCTGTCAAAAATATGCCAGGTTTCAGGAGCCGTCTATCCTGTTAGGAATATTGTGGTGGGCTCCAACATCACCTAGTGAAGCTATGAGATGGATGCATTGCTCCATGACAGAGACTATGGAGAGCACTTTCCACAGGGGAAACATTTGGGACAGTGCAAAGCAATACAATTCCAGAGGTAGTATTTGTAGGATTGTCTCAGGTACATGTCAAGACCTTGATCTTCATTTATGGTTTGGGGTCTGTCTTATTCCATTCTTACTTTTTTACTACTAATAGAAAGATAGTCCCCTGGACTAGGCTGTTATTCCCCAGTCAGCATACTCACTCTGCCTGAGATCGTGGCAAGAATGTAGACTAGTTTCCTGAGAAGTGCTAGAAACTGTATTGTTCAGGACATTTGAGAGGATGATGAAGAAAATAAAGTTAAATAAAGAAAAAATCGTGATATTTTGCAGTGGGTGAACTATGTCACCAAGTAGGTTGCTTCTAGACCTTTCATGTTTATCTGAGCCAGAGCATAGGATCAGAAACAAAGATAATACTGTAGAGCTTTCAAAAAAGG
This sequence comes from Sclerurus mexicanus, assembly GCA_013396755.1. NCBI lineage: Eukaryota > Metazoa > Chordata > Aves > Passeriformes > Furnariidae > Sclerurus > Sclerurus mexicanus. The sequence goes on along the minus strand of VWZF01005177.1, from coordinate 2,157,252 downwards.
AAATATCTTTTTTATTTCTGGTAATATTAAAGAGGATTGAAGAAGGAGAAACTGCAATTGTTGCCATAATTTTTTTTTAACTGAAGTGATATTGTATCTAGCAAGATGCTTATGTAACACTGTCTAAAATGTCTTTGTGCTCAGAAAAGGTCATAAGTAAATGACTTTGAAGCTTAATCAGTGGAAGTATGGGACAATTTCTGAATTTCATTATAAATCTAGTTTAAATCCAGTGAGGTCAGCAGAGTTACTTCGGATTTAAAGTAAAGTAAGTGTGCACAGAATATGGCTCCATGACTTTAACTGTTTGGTTTCCACTGTGCAAATATTATACACTTGTCCGCAGCTTGCACAGAATAATTTGAAAGAAAAGTCTCAGTATGCAAAAAACATAAAATATTAGCTACAGGAAAAAAGTGAAAGTTTAATATTCAGAATGTTTTCTAGTGCATCTGCAACAGTCTATAAAACTAGAGAATGCTTCATGTAGGGATTACAGTGAATAGTTTTGTATGTAGGAGATTTTAGAACAGGATGTAAGAGTACAGCATTGTCTTTGTGGTTATCTTCTTGAGCTATTATATATTGTTGTGATCTCTAGGGAAAGACATAAATCCTTTCAAGAAGGAGCAACTCTCCACAAGAACCTTTCTGTTAAGTTTCTTTTGAGTTTAGATTCCTGGGTTTGTTTACTTTGTTTTTTTGGCAGCTAGATAACAGAGAACACTTTCACCACCTCAGGTCACACAGGAGAACCAGCAGGGCCCTTTGCTCCAGTATATAAATGTGCTGCTGCTGGTGGTGCTGCGGAAGCAAAGACAGCAGAAGGAGATGACTTTTAGCACAAGTGGTCTGTCTGTTTTCTGAAGCAGCTGAGAACAAAATTTCATTTTAAGCTATAAAACAAATCCTGTGCTTGTATATAATTGCTTATGAAGAATAGAGAAAAAGTTGAGAACTGAACAGAGAATAAAAATCATAGAATTGTAGAACAGAAATCACATTTGGATTCACAGGACATATGCAGATCTGCATCAAAACTTTCACTGAAGTCAAGGAATTTAGATCTTAAGGCTGATTTTGTTTCAGTACGAAGAGCAATGATGTAAAATAGAGAACAGGGAAAAGAAATGCCTCTTTGCTGGGATTCCTGCGTGGCATTTTCTACATGGGACCTGTGGAGATTTATCACTCCTGAGCAGGCTGCAGCTCCTGCCTGCTGCTGCAGTCAGTGCACTTCCTGCACTGGGGCACCTTATTGATTGATGTACAAAAAGTGCTCCAAATCTGGCCTTGGAAATTAAAAAAAAAAAAAAACAAAAAAAAAAAAAAACCAGAAAGGCTTTTTTCAGTGCTCTTATTTTGAGGGATGCCTTAGGCTGTGCAAAATTGAAAGGGGTGGGTTTTCCTGTTTCTTTTCTAATGATGAACTTTACAGTGTGCAAATATGGGAGGTGCATGTATTGGCAGTCATTTTTCCTGCAGAAGCATCATGGAACAGATGGATAAAATGATAAAGGTAATTAATTTAGGAGTGTTATTTAAAGGTAAAGAGTTGAACAACACAAGTGGCTAAGTTGATTGCCAAACACAACAGCTCTTGTGTGTGCTCTAGAAAAATAATCATAAATGTGTTTTTGTAAAATCTCTTTTGTTTGCGTGTTTTGTTATCTTGCTATAAATAAATAATAATAAAAAAATGTCTTCCTTCTGGAAGAATTTAGTGTGACAATCACTTTTTGAGCCAGACCAGTTTGGAAGACAAGGTGCAGCTGTGCTGTCTCAGGAGGAAAGAACACTGTTCCCAGGCATTTCCTGTCCCGGGAGGAGTATGACTCCCATCTAAAAGCCTGCTGCTCTGCAGCTTGTACCTCTTGTGGCTGGACACCTTGCTATGTTGCAGTGGCTCTCTGCCAGGCAGCAGGAACAGTGCTAGTGTGCTTCCTGGCAGGCAACTCTCCCCCTGAGAGATGAGCCTGGGAAAGCAGCCACAGGGAAGTTTTGGGGTCAGGGACTTTGCCAGGCAAGCCCCTGTGGTGCCAGGCTTCCCAGGACCCTGTGCAGCTCAGGAAATGGGTTATCTGTTAGGACACCCAGGGATCCACCTATCTCAGCTAAGAACAAGGCCACATCTAAACTGGTCCTGATTTATTCCCTCCAGGAAAAAAAAAAAAAGAAAAAATGTTATCCTGCTGATGTTAAGCATCAATAAGGGCACTAATAATAGCAATCTAGGATTGGGGATGGAACACCGACACCTCTCTTCTCGAAGATCAGTCTAGTCCTCCTATGCATGCAACACTTTCTATCAGTTACTTGATAACCCGTCATTATGAATTACCCAGTGATTTGTTGATTTGGCATGTATGCAGTGATTCCTCTGGTAAAGCAAGCCAAGAGAATTTATTTTTGACATGTTTCTGAATAAGTAGAGATGAAGTGTCATTAGAGATGTATTCAGATTGTTAAATGGGCAGATACATTTTAAAAAATCTTATTTTACTAGGCTTAATACTGCACTGGCGCTACTTATGAAGCTTGTGGAAAACAGTTTATATTTCCTGTAAATGTCTGAGAGATTTGTTGATAGTGATACTTGTTTTAATTACAAGAATGTCAGTCTACATATTATATGAAATTACTGAAAACAAAATAAAGCATAAGAGCATCAGACACTTGGGTCTTGTCTGCACGTTTTGGTGGCAGGGTTGGATATAGTGTGAAGAACATGACCAGAGCAGCTGGTTTCCATCAGTGGCATCATGATGGCATAAAGAAAGGTAAACCGGGCCCTTCTGGCTCTGTTGTTTATGCTCTGGAGATCAGCTGATGTAATTTTCTCTGATAGATCTCTGTGCCTCTCTGTAGTGTCCTGGGGAGCTGCGCTGCAGTTGCCCATTCATGCTGCACTTGATGGATAGCTAAGTAAACAGAACTGCACCATCCAAAGAGGCAGCAGTAGCTTCCCATTAATATTCTCATATGTCCTTTTGGTGACATCTAGGGATAAAAATCACCAAGTTTGGAATGTGTTATCTATTAAGTAGTTGTTACTTTACAGACATGGCAATGTTAATGTCTTGTGATACCATGGGCTTTGCAAAATAATGCCATCTGTCTGCTGGAAATCAGGCAAAGATTATATACCTCTCTCTTTATAGACCAGTGTCAAGGGCAACATCTTTTATTCAGTGACCTGGAACCTGATTTGTAAATGCATTTGTCTTAATTTATGTTCGTGTGCATTCTTTGTGTTTGTTGTTGTTGTTGTTGTTTGTTTTTGTTTATTTTTGTTTTCTTGCTGCGTTTTTAATATATTAGCACAAATGTAAATATGCTTCATGAAGCAAGCACCTTGATTAGATTTGGGATTGTGTAAATACTTTACCTCCTAAATTACCTCTCTGAGATAACTGCATTTTCTTTCTTGTCCAATATAAAAATTTGGCAAGTGTCTCACACTCTGTTGCTTTGGTGCCAAATTGCTACAGTTTTAACTCTCCCTTGGAAACATTTGCGTGTAGAAGTTTTGTGTACATTTTAAAAGTACTGCATTGTGTGGTAAATGTACTGTGCAGTGACTCCTAGAATCTATTTAACAAAAATGTGTGAAAAAAATGTAAATATTAAACAATTATATTTCACCTAAGAATCAAAACTATACCTCATCATGATTTACCAGAAAAATTTGTCTGACAAAACCCCATATGTAATGATAAACTATAATAATGGCATAAAGGAAAGAGAGAAACTTTTCTCTTTCTTAAAAAGTAACAATTTCTGAAAGCCACATCTTTGATAGCTTCTACTAAAGTTCAATCTTCTTAAAGAACTGCAAAAAATTTTCACAAAATCCCTCCCTCTCCTTTCCTGATTTCTTGAAACACTACAGAAAACAAGTTTTTGATATGCTGTTGGATGATTTTTCTATAGCCAAATACTTACCTTCTGTTTAGAATCTGCAAACAACTAAAATGTGAATTCTTTTTTAATCTATGTTGCCAGCATGTATGAAGTTAAATACAGATGATATAAGTAACATTTATAATGGACAGTACTGCAAAAAGAGCAAAACTTTGAGTGTCACCTTGACTGGCTGGTTATAGTGTCTATTTTTCAATATGAATACAAGGAGAAAATAAAGGGCATACATGGTCAACATGTCTTTTAGGCAGCAGCTTTCAGTCTAATTGCACGAAGAATGATATGCAAAAGAACATTACACAACACATGAATCATAAGAGTATCATCCTCGCTGCATTGCTAAGGGCAGGGAGATTACAACAACCATCTTGTGCACTGTCCAAGCTCTTTCTTTTTATTTGGCCTTTGGCTTGAAAGACATACAAATTCTAGATTAGACATCCAGTGTATTACATACTTTTGTGAGTAATCCACATTAGTTTTAAATTACTTATGTTCTATGGCTTAGTCATGTTCTGTACATCCTCAGATTGTTACCTACTGCAAGGAAAAGAGCTGTGGATCCCTATGCGCTTGTCGGATGTGGAGGGAATCTGTGGTGGGAAAAGTTTGGAGCTGGCTCTGGTCCCCTTGCAGTGCCAGTTTGTGCAAACAGTGGCCAGACATACACAAAGCATTGGGATTTGACCTGGTCTGTGAATTACTTTTTAAAAGGTTGCATGGTGGGAATTGTCTTCAGCTGAGAAAGGGTTTGTTATCTCTACAGAGGACATGGCTCAAAATGGACAGAAAATCATATTCTGATGAAGTCCATCAGTCATATGAAACCTGGTAAAATAGTAAGTGAATGCAAAGCCTTAGAACTGTACCTGCAAAAAAAGCCTGTGTTGGCTCCTTGGAATCCAGTCAGACATGGACCATGGACACCATTCTCAAGTGAGGTTATAAAAAAGATGGGAAACTTCTGGTTTAGATGACACTTTACTTTCCAGACTGTTGACTATGTCTTCTTTCTGCAGGCTATAAAGCTGCATCTAATTACGAATTTCTCAGAGCAATTAGATTTTTCCATACAACCTGAAAACAAGCATACCAATTTACTCTCCTATGCAGAAAACTGCACGTTTCCCAAATAAACCCCAGCTGGGTTGCTGGAACACTGCTGTCAGGAAGGTTTTCATTGGTGTGCACTGAAAATCTGGAGCCTGTCATGCTCAGTGCCCATACTCTGTTTTACAGCAGGATTTTTCTTCAGCCAGAGCTGGGAACATGGACATTCACCCAGCATGGTTCCTCTGTGCTGAATTCCTCTATGTTGAATGACTAACAAGAGACGAAGGAACACTGTGAAGATATCTTTTCATTGCTAATGCTCAGATTTTCCATTCATTGCCAAGACACAGCATCCATTTCCAGCATTAAATGTCATGCACACAATAGCTCTGCTGTCGGTGTGAAAACCTAGCTTAGCTAGAGGAGGAGGTATGAAAGATCAGAACATATCCTCTGTGTGCAAAACTGCACAGCTCAAAGTACGTCTCAAATTCACAATTTCAAATAGATGGATTAGACAGGGTTGTATCCTAAGGCTTCATTATCTACCTGCATCAAATGTTACTTTTTTTTTTTTTTTTACTTGAATCATCTTTACATGTCAGGGCACTAAGACTGATTATGGTCCTTACTTGGCCGAAAGAAGGCAGCATATGAAGGGAAGTTTGCAGACCACTGACCTGACTACATGTGGTCAGCTGAACAAACAGGGGTTGGGTGAATGTTAAGAGTTACTGGGGCTGCTTGTTCTTACCCAGCTTGGAGCAGACAGTGTTCCAGGGGTCATGTTTAAGCAAGCAGGAGATATGGGGGACTGCAAGAGAAGATGGTATAGGAGAAAGCAAAGCAGAGCCAGAGAAGTCTCAGTGTAAGGCAGTGTTAAAAAGAAATGCTATGAAATGTGTTTGAGGTCAGTCACTGAACCAGGAACAAGACCCAAATGAAAATCTGAATCTTCCTTGTAGTTTGACCTTCACTGTATAGCCTGTAAATTGATTTCAAAGTGGTGTAATTCCTCAGTGCGGAAGTGTCTGATGTGTATGAGAATATCTCTCCAGCTTTATATAGTAAAGGACAGATAAAATCTGATTTGAAAATAATATAGCGTGCAATGAATAAATTATATGCTCTGGCATTTGGTGGTGTTTGTGAGATATAAGTCTATTTCTAGAGCAGTGTAGGCTTAAATAGCCAAGTGGTGTTTATAGGAGATGGGCTGCTGCATTCCTTTTCAGTATGCTAATATGTACTAGTCTGCTGAAGTAAACCAGCCCTGCACTGAATAAACACATGGGACTCTGTTCACCTATGGGATGAAGTGAACAAACCATCATACCTTCACTGGAGATCTATACATCATCTCTTAAATTGTGAAAAAATCAAACAATTTCAACTAATTGACTATGCTAATTGGATACACTCTCAGCCTGTATGCCTTAGTTTACTCAGTTGAAACTTGAACTAAAAGTAATCTGTAGCTGGAAAATCTGCCACGAGCACTGTAAAATTCCAGCAAGATGGTTAAATATTGTAGTTCATTCTTGTAAAAGACTTTTAGATCTTTGTTTAAAATGTGTTCAAACCATAAATACTATTGTTTGTTTTACTGCTGTTCAGCACTTTCAGTATTGCATCATTACATTAAGAAATGGGGACATGTCACTTTGACTTGGTTACCATGGAAGACTTTGCTCCGTACAGGCCTCCAGCTGGAGCACAGAAAGATGAGCTCTTCTGTACTCGTGAATATACCACAGAGGTGGGGCTACTGAGATGGGTAGTGCCACCGCTAAGTAGTAGAGCTAGGGGAAATATAATCTTTGATGATGGGGCTGACAGTCACTGGAAAAAAATAAACTTAAGACAATGGGGCAAATGTTAATGATCCTTCCTCTTCAAGGTCATTTTGAGTGCTACAAAATGATTTTAAATCCAAAGCACTTTGGGAGATGGTGAGAAAGATTTGGATTTGAACATATATTCTGCACTCAGTTTTACAGTGGTTTTCTTTCTCTACAGTGACCTGATTAACCCTGCAAAAGCAGTGTCTGAACTTGTCTAGATGCAACTGGTGCAGCATTAGGAGGTATTAGCCTTTATTCAGAATCCTGCTTTCAAAAATTCAAATTCTGTCCAGACAAGAAAGGTGCTGAGCCAAAGTCCCTGATCCTTTCTTGGATCTTGCTTAGGTAGTAGCTAAGTGAAAAGCTTCACCCAGTTCTGCTCAAGCAGCTCCTTCCTACCCTTTCACTGAGAATCATTTTAGCTGAGATTGTTGCTGTGATCAGCTAATTAAGGCAGACAGAAGCAGGCAGAAAGCCAAGGCACGATTTTCACTTGCAGCTTCTAGGTCTTGAGAAGTAAAATGTTAACATGTGATTGCTATCTTTCCAATTGGAAATACATAATTGTGCTTGAACGCTGTTTCACTATGGAAGGGTACTCTCTAAGTGGAATAGCAAGCCTTCCTAATGGGAACAAGGACAGATCACAAAAAAGGTACAAGTTGCTGCTTGATTGATTATATTAATATGTCCACTATGCTTTTTCTGTGTCTTTCTATTGTATCTTTCTCTCATTTAACAATGATCCATATAAAAGAAGGGTAAGGACAATGCAAATAGGAGGAAGGAAATAATTGTCTTTAAGCAATGTTTTTTTGCTTTCAGAGTAGCTGGGATTGTTTTCCCTGTCTCTCAGAAACTGCTGTGTATCCACAGTAAGCAGGGTTGGCTGATTGGTTTGAATTTCTCTTTGTCTGTTTACTGTGACAAAAAAGACCTCATCTTGTAAGCAAGCTGCAAATCACTGAGCAAGGATGTGTTCTGAAGGGCAGGAACAGCTGGGCCTTCTGGGGGCTCTATAGTTTGCTGGATAGTGTGGTATCCAGGCCAACTTTGCTTACAGTTCTATGTATGTGAATTATCTGCATATCCAATTTTATAAATTATTCCAAAGAGGAATTAGTATAACGTTACTTTCCAAACCTCCCTCTTAACCCACTCCAAGATGAAGAAATCGTGTCTCCAAAACTGCAACTGCAGGCTTTCTTTTCTTTNCCCTTTCTCTTTCTTTCTCTTTCCTTCTCTCTTTTTCTTTTTCTTTTTCCCCCACTTTCTAAGTATCTCTGTTTCTTTAAATTTCATTCTTGTTCTCTTCATCTTCATTTTTCTGTCTCACTCTCTCTCTCATTTTCTCTCTAATTCTGTTTTTTATTCTCTTCTGCAAGTCACTACACATCTTATAAAGGAGACACAAAACCTTTTGTTTACTGGTTTCTGAAACACTTCATATGATGAGAGTTCATGATATAAATGCATATCCTGCTGATTGTTCTTTTGATGCTATGTGAGTTGAGCAACTCAGTCAGCAGCTTGATTTGGAAGACAATTGGGACTCCAAATGGATTTCAGTAGTGACTGCCCAGACTTTGTGAAAGCAAGGAAGAAAAGAAAGACTCATCAATCTACTTATTTTTCTGCCTAAAATTTGTACATCAAAGAAAGCTTGAACAGTTTCTGAACCAAAGAGTTTTTGGGGACAACAGGAAAACTTTAAAACCTGATACTAACACACTCCTGCTACTTCATAGTATATATATGTTTTTTTGACTGTTGCTATTTAGTGAGAACTGACAGGAGTCTTCATGCTGTTCAAGAGGCAAATGAAAATTCAGGGCCTCCTACCAGGAGCCTGTTTCTTATTTCTGAAAATCTAAATAAGCTTTAATTGTGGTCTGGAAGTTAATGTAATTTCAGAATTGTCTTCTCAATTTCCATCATTCCTATTCTGCAGATGTGGAAAATCACCTTCTTTATTATATCTCCCATGACTCTCTTCATTACCATCTGCTAAGGTTCCAAAAACTGTTATAAAATCTGTTAATTTCAACTTCCTTTCTATTTTTTTTTTTGTGAGGGAGGAGGGGGACCCACAAAAAAACCAACATACAACAGAAAACAATCAATCTGTGTAGCTACTGAGAAACTTACCCTGCTGTAACAAAGAACTCCTTTCAGAGACCCAAATCAATACTTCTGCTTAGGTCAGCCAGGAGGAATTGTCTTTTCTTGGGTACATCCTATACTTTGCTCTTCTTTCCAAGGGAAAACAGTTTTCACTAGGCAAGCTGATACTCTGCCAGCCAGAAAAACCTGTGGTGTTTGAAAATTTAAAGCTGTCTTTAATAAAAAACTCATTTTTAATATAACGATTCTTTCTCTATTACTCAGCTGTGTAATATTAAAGTGTTCAGACAATAGTATTTAATAGTATTAAGAAAACAGTAATTTTCTGAAAAGTGCATTATTTTTAATTTTTTCTATTCTTTGTCACCTTTTCTAATAAGTATGCACAGCACAGAAGTAATTCAGATTCTCCTTGTGTATTTTTAAAGGAATTGAAACTGGTTAATAATAATTACATCACTGTTACAGCAAAATTAATTTTTAGCAAAATCTCAGTTCACTAAGCTATGACTAAACAATTCTATGGGTAGTAAGTACATTTAGCATTGTCTAACAGTGAAACATTAACATTCTCAATTCTATAGTAGGCTGCTGCGCACCCAATTTTCATCATTTTTTAAATAACCACAACAGGACTCACTTCCACTGGTTTGGAAGTGATGTCTGAAAGGGCAAGGCAGAATAAGAGTGAAAGATATTGAGGAAGAGCTATATACCACAAAAGCCTGGAGGGACAGATATTTTACACTATCTCTTTGAAAGCCTCAACACACACCCACACACGGATTGTCATGAATAACTCTGATGATGCGTTTGCCAGCTACTTCTGCAGATACTAGCAACCCACTAAACAAGTTGTCTACTCATTTGCAGTAGTTGAACAGTTCTGAGGCTGTTGGCAGTGCCTGCATCAAAGATGAAATATGATGAAAGGATTTGTGTCGTGTGTAGTGAGTGGGGGGCAGGCCTGCTGCACGCTCATTTGTGGCTCAGCAAGTGCTACTTCCCGACACCATGACGCGCTTACAGGGGCAGGTCTCTCTCTTTCCTGTGCTGAGCAGCAAGCCCAGCCAAGTCTGCCACTCTCCTGTTTAATCTGTAACTGTGTGACCAACTGTCAAATCTCAGGAAATTCTACGGAGCTAGCTTTGTATTTAAAAATAGCGCTAAGGGTGTGGGTGGGGGAAGAGCGTATTCAGAAATCTGGCTTTTTGTTCTTTGTGAGCAGTCCCTTCACTTCTCCATCTCTCTCTCTGGGGCAGATTTTACGAAGAGCTCACCATACAGGAAATGAGGGCTGGGGAAAACCTTACCCCCCGAATTCCTTCAAAACTGTCATCTTCTGGGATGGTAAACTGTATGATTAAGTTGCACACCTAATTGGATAATTTGTTCTATGGTCCTAATGTGCTTATTTATCCTTCATACAATCGTTAGAGTCATTACTATGGTTCAGTCAGTCAAAATGATAGGCCAAGGGGTGGTGGCTTTAAACTGACAGAGATTTAGGTTTAGATTACATATTAGAAAGACATTCTTTACTGTGAGGGTGGTGAGGCACTGGCATAGGTTGCCCCAAGCAGTTGTGGATGCCCCGTCAGTGGCAGTGTTCAAGGCCAGGTTGAAAGGGGCTTTGAGCAACCTTGTCTAGTGGGAGGTGTCCCTGCCCATGGCAGGGGGCTTGGAACTAGATGCACTTTAAAGTCCCTTCCAGCCAAAACCATCTTGTGATTCTATGATTTTACGAAATTGCTTTTCAAACTTTTGCAAGCAGGTTTGCGTACCCTGCAGGTGTATCAAGCATAGCTTCCCCACAGACCAGCACCACAAGGACCCCAAGCCTTTGTCCTCTTCTACACTGATCTAATAACTCTTGTACCAGCCTTTTTTTTCTAGTAAATCCAACCAGAGAACTTTAGGGAGCTTGTAAGTCCGTATTGTGCTGCTCTGTATGGAATCACTGTCAGGCAGGCAGGACCTTCGGTATTCACCCCATGGTATGTGCTGTGAAAATGTTTGACGAGGCTGTAAAGGGGCAGTATAAGGGCAGTAAAACCCTATACTGCAGTCACTACTTGGGATAGCAAAAAGAATTTCTTAGACAAATCCTTGCAGCTGTAGATATAGTTGATCACAACTCTACAAATGACATCTATTTCAGTGACTGCTCAGTTGTATTTTAAATAAATGAGTCTTTAGCAAAGTAGTCTTTTACCATATGGTCCAGTTTGAGTAACTTTATATATTTCATGTAAAACTGTATTTTAGAATCATATGAAAGATTATGCTAAAAAACCCCAAAAAACAGCAAGGGAAAATAAGGGACTTCATTAGACAAAGAAACAACTCAGCCTCTCAAACTAGATAGCTGGATCTGTTTGATCCAACTTGGCTCACACATTGACTTGCTAGTCCAATGGAAATTACTTTGTGTGCTAACTTACCTGCTCTTTTTAAAGATGGAACTAATCTGCCAACATTTTCTTTCATCTGTGTTCATCCAAATTTGAACTTGCAATAGATCATGTTTTGTGTGTAATGGTGAGCTCCAAGAGGGTTTCAATATGTTTTTGTTCTTTGTTACCTGATGGAAACAAAAACCTATATTTTAGAATGTCTTTGTGCTTCAGAACTGATGTGTAAATCTTGCAAGGTGAAGTTTTGTTCTGAACATTCAGTATGCCTCACAATGGTAATTTTTTCTAGTGATTTCTTAATGCTTCTGTAGAGGCAATTTCAGCAATTAAAGCATGACACAGCAAATGCTAAATATAGACTCGAGTCAAATGGTTGGTAGTTTTTGTTTTACACAGCTCTATCTTCCTATCTCTGTGCAAGGGAGACTGGTTTACTTAAACTGAAATGTACAAGCTCAAGGATATATAGCACTGAGTAGATATGATTATGTTCTGCCCTTATAGTTTGTAACATACTCCTAGTGTTTTAGATCTTTCAGTTTACTCTGGAGGTCTATTGTAGTCAACTTTCAGAGGTCACGTTTTTATGCTTTTAACTTTTGTGTCCTTGCCTATCAGTAAGATCTGAAAACAGTAACATAAAAAGGCAGCAAATGTGTTTTGGGAATATATGATCCAATTTATAATTTTTAAAATTTGTTCTTGACTTCTACATCTAATTCAATGCAAAATACATGGTTTTCTTATGGTTTTAGTCCAAATTTTGAGAGTTTATCCTTGTAGCAATTACCTTCAAACACAGAAGTGAAAGACGAGTAATATTTGCATGTATTTAAAGATAGTTTATTATAGCTTCTTCCTTTTTATTTCTCCCTTATTTTTCCTGTTCTATCTGTTAACCGTGGTGGCTGTCCTAAGTGAAGGTCTTGTCACAGTGACTGCTGGGGACGTGTTCCAGAAGGGCCAACACCATGAAAGGCTTGCTTAATGTATGGTCAGTGGTGTCACTGAGCAAGGACTTCCATGAATGAACTGGCTTCATGGAGCATTTGCTGGAGTAGTGTGCACATGGAAGTCTGGTGTATGACTGTCTCTTGCACTTTCTTAATGCATTTTTATTGCTCTCCACTTTAGCTTCCTGCACTGCTTATCATTTCCTCTTTCAGTATATTTTTTGTTCTTTGTAATTTTCTCATTGGGAGCATGTACATAATGTTTTGTAAGGATGCAGCCAGTTCCAAAGCATTAGTTAAGCTATTTATCTCTTCTATTAATGTATTTTGTTCATGTGCTTCAGGCTCCTTACTGTGTGAACAGAGGGCAACCATTTTGCCTTCAGAAGCCAGGAGGACATTCCTATGTTCTGGGTTGACCACATGATGCTTGGTTCAGAAAATAGTAACACCCAGAACTGAATAGTCAAAGTATAAAGTATGTTTGTGTCATAGTGTCCTGCATTGGCCAGAAAATTGGAACTATGATTCTGCAATTTCATTTTAATTGATTTAACCAGATATTCATGGTATTAGAATGGTACACCAGTGCACTATATGATGTGCAGTTCTTAAACCACAGGATGGCACAGTGGCACAGTGCCTAATAGTTCAAGCAGCAATACTTAAACTTCTATGCTTCTTTTACTTATGTACATTTAAAGTTACATGCTTACTTAGAAGCTTGATTTCTTGTTTTCTCTGTGACCAAGTATCAGGTTACATGTTTTTTAAAACGCCTCCCAGATCAAGTTGGTCACTCAAGTACTATGTTAAAAGTAGAAGTTACAGCCAAGCTAGAGGCGCAAAGTTACTTTTAATAAACATTCTCATCTGTGTTAATTTTAAGTCAAAAGCAAAACAGTCTAAGGATACTGTGGTGGATTCGTATGTCATATACTAACCCTGAGGTCCCATAACGCAAATCTGATGAGCACTGTGGTCAGCACAAACTAGTATGATCCGCTTGGTACATTTCAGTCATTTTCTACCTTCTTGGGTGAACAGTCTGTCTAAAAATGTGTGTGCTAATATACATGTTAACTAGTTTATTGTGAGAAGGATACAAAGCAAAAGATATAAGCAAACTATGCTTAGCAGAGTCAGGCATATCAGAGTGTTTCCGAAGGCTGCCTGTCCTGCACACTCTGCAGTTCCCAGCAGTGCCACGGCCGATGGCTGGGAGCGGGCTGGTTGTGAGACATCTGTAGGGAGTGTGCTGGGTGGGTATTAAAATGCTCTATGAAACTGGATTTTATTGTACCAGTGTAGAACACCCTGTCACTTTAGGCATGCACTTCTCACTACTGAGAGAAAACAAAGTAATACTGATACATTATTATAGTATAAAGTATGTAATGAAATATTGTATTGTGTTAGTAATGAATTATTGTGGAATCAATGTCAGTGTTTTTTGTAGACTAAAAGTCAATGGAGAAAAAAATAGGGCAGGGAGCTCCATGAAGTTATTGTATTTATAGTTAAAGCATGAAATAAATTTTTCCATTCAACTTTTACATATGGGCATATGACAGCACTGAGCTGACTAAACAGAGCACTGGCATAACTCCATTGACTTTACTGAAATTTCATCCCTTTGCAGCAATATTGGGTTTGGCTCAAACACAAGTGACTAGATAATTTTCTCACTGGTAATGTTCATAGGTTGTATTTCTGACTTGGAGTAAACAAACTATGTATTTCAGGCTATAAGCAGATAATGACGGCCACTTGGAAGAAATTTCCATTTCCAAATATTCATACAATGTTGCATTGCTGGCTGGTTGTGCTGTAGTGTCTTTGGCTTTCCTGTAACAGTTACTTGTAATTTAAAATTCTGATTTCTCAAAAGTTATATAATTCATCAGGGACAATTTTTTGCAAAAGGAAAACAGGATTTATTCCTTTCTGTGCCAAGGTGGAGAAGGATCAGGAAACTTGACTGGTCTGATCCTTTGTTTCAGTGACTACATACAAGGGGGTGCTTTTTGATTAACCTTTAAAGCAGGTATGTTGAGACAGGTTAGGCTAAATGCAGCTTTGTGTTTCTAACACAGCAGTTACTTGACATTTGAGGTGGAGCTTAACATACATAAAGAAGCTCTAAAAAATCTGCAAACTACTGTGCAGTGATATCATACAGTGCTTTATCCTTCTGCACACACAGAGTGAAACAAGTCTGCCTTGAAGAAAATGCCAACTATAAAAATCTGAGCATTGTCAGTGGCAGTTGAACTGAAGCACTGCTGATTCTTTTTGGATTTAGTGTAAGTTCGAACACAGAAAAGTAAATAACAAAAAATTCAGTGTTTTCATAATCCCGAATTCAAAGGGTTTTAGTACAGCCATTGTGAAACTGAATTGTGCCTGCCTTGTCTGATGACTGGTAGCACACTTATTTCATGCCTCCATTTTCTTCATTTTGCTGGTCCTTCTCTCTGAAAAATACCAAAGAATATTATCAATACTATTTATACATCATCAATTTTTATTCATTATTACAATGAAGCTTCTGGAATGCAACAGGTCACAAATACGGCCTTCACCAGATATTTCAGCATCATAACAGATACAACAAGAGGTCTCAGTCCTCTCTCTCAAGAGGATTTACAGCTAGATAACTCTTTTTGTCTTAGACTTATTGGGAAAAAGGGATCGGTGCTCCTAAAAGCAGATAGTGTGTTCACAAAAAGTGAAGGTGACGAGTGGACTCAAGAACAAGTGACCTGGAGAAACTGTGAAAAAGTCATGTAATGTGAGTAGGAGAAACAATTTTTTAAAAAATATTTTTTGCGAAAGCATAATGTATTGCAAGGAAGGTGGGGACAGGGGAAAACTGGCTGCTCTGGGACAGGCACTTAAACTTTATAGGAACCAACCCTGGCAACCTGGGAGAAGACAACTTGCCTCTGGCCTGTAGTATTTTGTATATTCTCTCCATCTCCTCCCAAGTAATTTGTATTTCTGCTTCTTTCCTACTGCCTTTGGGAGGAGGGGATTTTGTGTGGAGGAAAGGGAAGGTAAAACAGCAGAAGTCAAAAATTTCCCCTTGAGAAAAATGCACCTGGGAAATTCCTGATTATTTTCACAAATTACTGGTTAGATGCCACTGGATCCCATCCCTGAATATATTCTTCTTCCTGCATTATCAGAGTTGATGATACAAAGTTGATTTAGATTCCTTGGATGTATTTTGAATTCATATGATAAACACACACACTCACCAAAAAAAGTGTAAAATTCCTAACTCCTGAATTTCCCAGGGGAAAATCTGATTCTGAAATCTGGAACATTAGGAAGACACTGATATTTCAGGAGGCCGGTAATAAACCATAGCTATGGTAACAAAAAGCTGCTTGGTTTGATCCTCTCCCATGGTGTAAGATGTTAGTGAAAACGAGGTGCAAAGCAGATTCGAATCAGTATCAACTTGTGCTCCTTCGCAAAAGACTCCACTCCCATTTGCCTCTAGAAAAGGCAAAAATAAACACCTTGTAGACACTGTGTTATTTCATGATGCCTGCTTTGCAGATATTAGGTGACACAGTTTATTGTTAATGCTGTGCAGTGAACACCATGTACTTTGAAACATTTCAATCTTTTGTAGGCCAGCCTGGCCCTACCAGCAGGCGGGCAGTTTAGTGGGTACATTAACCTGTTCTTAATTATAGTGCCACCCAATACAGTCTAACATCTTGCTTTTTAACATACATAGTTATTTTTTTTAAACAAGAGGAATTGTTCTAAGGCTTCTTACAGGCTGATAAGACTTTGCTAGGACACAGCATTCAACTGAAAAAGTTGTGGGTGGAGGGAAAGGATTTCTGTACTTAGTGAAGCAACTCAATAACTGAAAAACTGTGATTTTCATTTCAGAGTACTTTACAATATAGATGTGCTTGCAGAAATACCGCTGTTTCTTTTTGATAGAGTGCACACGTACTTGAAATAATAATTAGACAGGGGAAATGGTCTGCATTCTCTTAGAACAATGTTTAGGTATTTAGCATTTTGGGTTATTTAATAATCTTTTAATTCTATTAAATGTGAAAGCAAGTGTGTAGAATAAACATTGGACTTATTTCTGGCTTTCATAAAGAAAGTGCTGCTTTCACAGCTTATGCTTCAGCCTAATTCCATTTTGAGCATTATGTTTTTACTCAGGGGAAAAAAATAAAAGGGATGTGATTTCTGAACCTGGGGACAGATCACAAATCTAAGATGTGCCGCAATTGACCTTAATGAGACAGCATCTGCCGAGAACTAATGCTTAAGCTGTTACTTTCTATTGTTTTCCTTTGTTCCTTCTGCCAAGAAGGTGGAGTTTGTGTCAGAAAAAAGGAGGTGGGGAGAAGGCTTTCCAGACACTAAGAAATCTAGTCCATTCATTGTCTGGAGCATCACATTTCACAGTAATTATCCAGGGATGCAGGCTGTTTCCACTTACCCTTGATTCACGTGTAAGGTTACATGAGTTTTCCCTTATACCATGCTGCTGTTTTCCATGAGTATTGAGACCTTTACACCCCTCTTGAGTGAGGCAGCACTGGAACACAGATTGCTACACAATACAATTCTTATCAACCCAAGAGCTGTAAAATGTGATAAGCTTAAGGGTTGGAATCTATGATCCTAGAGGTCTTTTCCAACTTTAACAATCCCGTGATTCTATTCGAATGCAAGTCACCTCAGGATGAGAAGGCTCCCTTAGGTGCAGAAGGACTAAGGCATGAAGAGTGGACCTGAGCCAGTACTACCCACCACCTCTGCACAACTGAGCCTTGTAGGTGGGAGAACAGAGACTTGTCAAGAAGAGGGACTTGGGATGTCCTCAGGGCCTGCTGCATTGCCAGGCTGAGATTCATGTGAAAGTAGAGGCTTGCTTCAGCAGAATTAAACAGCACAATGTCATCTTTGCAAGAGGTCCAAGACAGTCATCGCACTTCTTCAAGGGGCTTAGGAAAATCTAAAACAAATACTGCTCCTAGTCTAGAACTGTGTACACAGGAAGACTGCAGATGCAAAACATTGCTGGATAGAGAATTAAGCATTAACAAGCTAAAATTTATTTATAGAATAAAACTACTGGCTTCAGTTTGGTCTGGTTTCCAGACAGAAACACTGAGGCAATTTGTGGTGAAAAAGCTTTACTAATTACATTGTTTCTATAAAAATAACTTAAAATCCAATCAAAACGATGAATGTGTCTCAGGTTCTGTTATCTGACTGCTTAAATTCAAGCATGTTTTTTTCCTTCTGCTCTGAGCAGTAGCACTGTCAAAGCGCAGATGCCCCAGCAGGGACACCTTGGAAGACACAGCCCTGCAGTCGAAGGTGATTCAGCCAGACTGCCTGGTTATGTTCTGCCACCCTCATCTTGGCCTTTTATCTGTGTTTCTTTTCCTCTGAGGTATTGTTCCTAAGTAGACAGGAGATAGACAGGAAGCTGTAAGGCTTCCATGAACAGCAATACCAAAGTACACAAAAACACTGCAGTGCCATATATTAGGGGATGGAAGAACAGTCTATCACACCTTTTCCAGGCACACAGCTTTCTGAGGTTATGATAAGTCTCTGGGTTCTTGCAGCTGCATTACAGGACAGCATCACAAACTCCAGAGCTCAGCAGTTATGAGGTATTTTTTTTCTTGCCTGCAGCTAGATGCCTTCTCCTTGACATGCAGCTTCCTTACAGCTCACTGCATCCTCCTGTAAATATGCTAAGTACTCGTGCTTATCCGACAAAATAGTATGCAACAAATGCTACATGCAGCCAAGTCCTTTAAAGAGGTCTTGAACTAAAATACGTGTTTCTTCGTCTTGAGTGTTTTACAAGATACTTTAGCTTTTATTCTTCCTTCATATAGTCACGTTTATCTACCATGCTCTCTCTCACAAACATTCTTCAATATTGAAGCTGGCTTCAGGGTTGAAAGGCTGGACAATTTCATTGAGGTGTTATCAACAATAATTTCAACAATATCAACAGTGTTCAGCTCTAAGCCAGTGTTTGTGAGTTCTTGAAAATGCTTCTGATCTTTTATCATTCAGAGGACTTCCAGAAACACTGTGAAAGTTTTGACAGGATCTTCTGTAGTTTTAGTATTTGGGTTTTTTATTCAGTATTTGCTAACTTTTTAAAGCCTGTGTTTCTGCAACTATACCTACGAAACACCCATTGACAGTTACACTCTGTAGTTTAAACAAGCTGGTAAGGAATGCACATCATATCAGGTCTTCAGTGAGTGCACAAGGGCTTTATATAGACAAGAAAGAGGAAGAAACAACAACATGCAGCATTTCTACATGCTCATGCCAGTTCTCTTCTTCTGAGGTCTCTCTTTTACATTATGAATACCAAGCTATGCATAAATAAAATATGAAACGCGTTGAAATATAACATATAACTTTCCAAAGAGATGCAAGCTATTCTGTGATCATCAGCTACTAGTTAAAAATGCATTGGGTCAGCAGGAACTGTTTGAACGTAGTTTTATTTATTGATTGTGAATGTTTCTACACAATTACAGAACTGCTCCTCTTTCACCTCCCCTCCCCTAAGCTATCAGGTCCATCATACTCTGCAATGCTGTCTGAAGCACTGCTTTTGTTGGTGGTGGTGGGTTTTATAATTTTAGGATGGTTATGCTTAAGTTAGAAGCTGTCCAAGTGTCTTCTTCTCCTCATTT
This sequence comes from Sclerurus mexicanus, assembly GCA_013396755.1. Lineage (NCBI taxonomy): Eukaryota > Metazoa > Chordata > Aves > Passeriformes > Furnariidae > Sclerurus > Sclerurus mexicanus. The sequence goes on along the minus strand of VWZF01005177.1, from coordinate 2,138,209 downwards.
TTTTGTCTGATGATGTGGATTGCTGATCGAATCAGGGTACACTGGTTCAGAAGGTAGTTGGTTTACCATGGGGACCACCGGGGTGCAGCTGCAAGCAACAGTACCACGAAGGTCGCTCTTGCAGAATTATCTCTTGATGTACGTGGAGCAGGCTCAGAGCATGTTGGGGCCTGGGG
>VWZF01005177.1:2103438-2137103 GCA_013396755.1 Sclerurus mexicanus | reverse complement strand
CCCCGCGCGCCACCACTTTTCCGTGTGTGGATTAATTAGAGCCTAGTTCCTGCGGGTTGGCAGGGATGCGCTGGTAGGAGTTAGCTTGTTCCAGGGGAGACACCTCTCCGTGAGCCATGGGCTGGCTGCCCCCCGTCAGGGCTGTCAAAGCGGCGGAGGAAAGCTGGTGAATTGGCTGCAGAGCCGTGTGAACATTGCTTTTTGGGCAGGTGAGGCAAGGTACCGGCACGTTTGGATGCCCTTTTCAGGATTTGAAAATACTACCGGCTGTATCACCTGCTCTATCACTCTGGCAGGCCTTCTGCAAATATTTGGTCGTGTTTTGATTTATTGAAGCAATTGATCGCAGTGAAGGTCTGTGGTTTGGCTCTGCCATTGCAAGTGCAAAGTAGTGCTGTTGGAGTAGTTTTTTTCCTTCAGCAATTTGGGTTTATGTTTTAATTTTGAGATTGTGAAACATGGCTGTATAATGTGTGTACAGTTAGTTGACATATTTAAATGGCAGGATTGTTTTGCTTTCGACTGTCAGGGTTTTTCTTGCAAATACAAGAGCTGCTAAGACATTCCCAGCAGCTGCCTGAATCTCTACAAGTAGGCTAATGTTCATCCCTGGAAGGTGAAAGAAGACATTGTTCCTTTTCTCTGTACTGTGATTAAGTTATTAATTTCTGTGTATAATGCATTTGCCTTGTTGAAGCTTTTTTTTCCCCCCAATTATTTAGTGCTTCCTGCAAAAGAATGGAGTTACATTATCTTTGTGCTACAGCTTGCAAAGATAGTGGGTATTCTGAACAGTAGGTGCAGAGATTTCAGTTAATTTGATGGAAACTGCAGGAATTTAGGGTGTTTCAGTGCTTGATTATTTGTGTTTAGGACACAAATATTAAAAGATTATATCCTAAGCATACTCTGACACTAACTTCAGAGTGTTGCAAAGATTGTTGGTTTTGTTTTTCATTTGTTTCAGAAAACTTTAGATTGTGCCTGTTGGTACAATGTCTTCCCTTTTGTTTGGGGTCAGATAAAGTGTTGTAGTACTGTGTTGAATTTATCAGCAATTCTGATCAGTAAATTATTGGATGAATATTTTACTTTTGCATGTTTGTAAGAGTTGTCTTTAAAGATTTGAGAACAAATTTTGTATATTGCTTTTCCTTCCTCTCCCAACCCCTCTTTCCTTTGAACTTGTATTAACCCAGAGTATTTAAATATATGTTTATCTGTAAGCAGGAGAAGTGTAAGGTAGCAAAACTGGTAAAAAAAATCTAATTTGGGATAAGATTAACAGAAAGTGGAGGTTAATTAGAAAGCAAGTACGTGAAGGTTTAACCTTGAGATATCACCTGTGCATTATAATTTTCAACATAGGAGTCCCCTCCTTCATCTCTCTTACTGGAAAAGAGTTGAGAAGCTCTTTTTTGAGGTTTGAATCTGTCTACAGCAGTGGACCTTAATTAGCTCCATGCATGTATTTATTGAAGGGATGGTAGTTACTGAGATCCTGTGCTATTATGTTATTGCCATGTTAGATATTTTTATTTTTTTAAGGAAGCTTTCCATCCATGGAAAAAGTATTTTGTAGCAGAACAGTAACATCCTACTAGGAAGCAGACGTTTAAGCACTTATTTTTTAAGATGAAGGAATTTTTCTTTTGTCAAGATATGTTTAATTTTTTAATGGCAACTATTTGTTACAGGTTCTGATTGGTGTGGGAGCATAACAGTTAATAACTTGAATAATTCTTGTTAAGCTGTATTTATTACTGCAAAGCGTTCTATTTTGCTACTTGTACTCTAGTTATCTATGGATATGTGTATTTAGAAGTCTAATTTTTGTTGAAAGTCTTGCAGTTCCCTTACAAAGTTAGTATTCTGTTTACACAGGGGCATTACTAGTTTTTCATTAATAGATGCAAATTAATTCTGGTTATTTTAAAATGTAACAGGCAAGGACACTTCTTCCGGGCGTATTTCATTTGTGGCCTTTGGTTTTATTCTCTTGTCATTTCTGTGTTGTTCCTGCTTTTTGGTTCAGTGGGAGTACGTTCTCTGAAAACAAGTGTGCTGTCTTGGTTGCATCCCACTGAAATTTTTTTTTTTTTTAGGCAGGTAGTTCTTGTTTAATCAGTGAATTTAATGACAAAGTTTGCTGCCCATGGGAAATAACTTCAACTTCTTACAGTCTCAGTGCCTGTTCTGAAAAATTAAATTGCTATTTTTGGAATGTGTATGATTGACTTAGTCTTTCAGTCTTCTTGTGCATATGTAACTGTTTATGAAAGGGTTGCAGCATAGTTTATACCTCCATGAAGACAGCAGTTACCCATGCGCTGCAGGAATTTAAATAACTGCAGTGAAGGGCATGCAGCATTTTAATCCCTTTGCTTATTCATCTAGACCAGCCTTTGAAATGCACACTTGGTTAATAACTCTTTTAAGACTATAAAAGTGTTCATCTAGATGTGTTGTTCCTCTGGGGCATGCAGTCATTCAGTTAGGCCATATGTGTCCAACAGATGCCTGTGGAAAGTGAAACAAGCACCCTTTAAAATGAAACAACAAGTAATTAATACTTTCAGTAGACTGTGTGACCTCTAGTCAAGCTTCTCTCCACTGTTCAGTGTTATCTATTGGTACAATTGGACATCGTAAAGATATTATTGACACTCCCTAAAAATAGTAGCCTGCACCCCTCTGCTCCTGGAGCCCCAACAGTGTAATTTGTTCTGTTTTCTTGTACTTGATCCTTATTGGCAGTGTGACACGTGGATCTGAAAGATTATTTAATGGTGTCACAAGCCGAATGTCAGTGGCTATAAGGTCACAACACATTGTGGGATGCTGCCTTCTTGGGGTACCCAAGGGCTTCACAGACAGCTTCCTAACACAGCTGGTGTGGGGAGGATGAGGCTGATGACGTTTGTTTTCATAATCTGAGGTGGTGAATGGAACAGAAATTCAGTGGTTTTGTTTCTGTAACAAGTTTTCTTGATCTACTCTTGGAGGTCGGCAGCTGGGGATGTGACAGCTCTTGGAATATCTGGAGAAGGCAGGTTTATCTTTACAGGCTAGGCAAGGCAATAAATGATGAGTTTCAGTCCAAGCACAGACTTCAAACTGGTTACCAGTTAGAAGTGTGTATATATATTTGTATATGGTGCATTGTGAAGATTGATAACCTGAGCTTAAAAATTTAGTGTTCCATCTGCAAGACTGGCTGCTAGAAGCACTGTGAGGTTAAATGACACTCTGTGTTTGAGTGATGGTGAACAGGAGCTACTTACATCCCTTCAAAAACAATGCCTTTTTTTTTCTTCCTCCCTCCAGGCAATTCAGTTTTATGGATATAGCATTTACTCTTTTAGTGTGTGCAGAACATGTATGTCTTAACTGCTTGGCGGGAGAAGAGTGATGGATGTAAGGATGTATTATAGTTTTGGTCTTGGAGGTTAGCAGTTGTTCTGATCTCTTGTATGTTAAACATTTACTCCCTAAATACAGACGTGTTTGCAGTAATTCTGTGCTTTTAAAACTTTAATTACAGGAAGTAGTAATTAGTTTAATGATTTTGTGAAGAATGCATTAATTTTAAATGGTTGTACGAAATAAGTATATAGTGAAAAGCAGCCTGAGCCGTCACATCTGCCCTAGGGGATGATGGTGAAGGAAGTGCTAATAGGATAAGAGCACCTGTAGCTTCTCCAAAGAATGTCTAGGATTTATGCCCACCAAATATTGATTCTTACGGCTTCAAATTATTTATGCTAAGATTTTAGTTGGCCTTTTAATGCCTGTTAAAGAACCTATGTGTTTCAAGATATGGACCACTTGTGAAATACAGTAACAGTGCATGGTGGTAAGAATAGCCGGAAGCCTCCTAAACTGCATGACTTGAGGTTGTAGCCAGAGGTTACCATCTGCCATGGTTGGAAGCAAAGCTTGTTTATTGTAGACATGTTAGTTAAGGAGAAGAGGGATAGTACTACACTTGTTCAATGTCAACTGCTTTGCCTTCTGTACTGTTTGGATGCTTGTTTTTATCATACAGCTTGCCTATGGTTTAATAGTTGGAGGGTTAAACTAATTCTCAATTCCTGTGCTGGTTGGTCTTTGGCTGAAAAAATGCTGATTTGGTTGCAGTTGTCAGTAGTCTCTCAGATGCCCAAATGTGCCTTGAAATTGTACACCGACAATGAGACAGTCTCATTGTGGTCATGATTAGCTTTAAAACACACTCAAGCGTATTCACTGTGTAATTCAAAAAGTGGCTTTCTCACTGGCTTCTGCTGTGGATTAGCTATGGCTGGCTGCCAGACGTCCACCCAGCCATTTGCTGCTCCCCTTCCTCAGAGAGACAGCAGAGAAAATAGGATGGAAAACCTTTTGAGTTGAGAATAAGACAGAAGAGACTGCTTGCCAGCTACTGTCACAGGAAAAAGACTTGATAGTGGCGTCAGCCCATGTCAACTCCTCTTCATGCTTCTTCCTTGTGCTGTTCTGCTCCAGACTGGTCTATGTAGGGCCTTAGAGGGAATCTCTGCGCAGGTGCTCGGAGCTTCTGCTTCTTCTCCTCTGCTCCTGAACTCGCAGGGCTGTTTCCTCACAGGTTTCCCCCCCTCACTCATCACTTATGGACAGTGTTTTGCTCGCTCTTAACATGTACTCTCCCCGAGATGCTGCTGTCATGTTTGGTGGGCTCAGCTGTAACCTGAGGTGGATGGCTTGGAGCTGTCTGGAACCAGTCATGTCCCTCCTGGGGCAGCTCCAGACACTCCTCACAGAGGCTACCCTGAAGCCCCCCACCAGTGTCTGGGCACCTGCACCCCCCCATAAAATTTCTCCAGAAAGAAGCCATTATGTTTTGATGCTTGTTTTAGTAGACCTGGAATAATACCATATATATTGTTCTGAAGTTTATTCCTGCCAACACTGGGGGAAGGTGTGGGAAAGTGTACTGAAGTATAATAAGGTTCTGATTTCTGCCTTAGGCTCCTAAATGAAGTTTCTTGCTGTCTAGGGCAAGTTGAAAAGCTACTAAATATGGCATATGGGAAACTGCAGATCAGCTGCAGAAGCTTAGAAGTGGATGACTGGGGAACAGGAAGAGAACATGCAGCAGGGAATAACTCATGTAAATATGGTCAGAAGTGTGTTAGTCCTGACACATCATCCTTCATGTTCCCTGAAACTGCTGATCCCTGTGGAATTGCCCCTGAGGATGCTGGCTTTCCCTGGGCACTGTGCTCCACAGCATCTGGCTTGGTTGCCTGGGCATGAACATCCTACTGATTGCACAGCCACGCTCAAGTGACCTATTTTTCTGCAGCCAGCCATGCCATAAATGACAGTGCATCTTTCTGTTCCTCATTCCACAGGGATCTTTGCTGTTTTTTGAGATTCAAATGACCCATCTGTAAAAGGAATAATTAACACAAATAAAAGAAGGTTGAATTTTGAGAATTCTTTTTCTTGTTTCTTTTAATATGTGATAGTTGCTGAAATGTGGGGAAAATATGGCAGGTAAACTCCTTCTTTTGCCTGAAGGAGAATGTATGTGGGTTGATGGTGGGGCATGATTTAATTTTCCACATAAGATAATCTAGCAGGTAGTTGCTCCCACCATTCTGTGTACCTCCACTTATATATCCTTATTGCATCCTATGTGCTCACTCTAGCACTTGTTCAACCTTACAGCAAACTAACTGGGGAAGCTGGACCAGGAAAATCCAGCACTTAATACTGAAGGAGGGATTTACAGTTGCCTGACCCTGGTGTCAGGCAACTGACAGGAATCTGTCAGTTTCACTGCAGGAAGCATCCATTCTGATGTCAGACAGATGTGGAATATTGAGTCAAATGGACTAGCTCTTCAGTCAGCTCATGAACAGTGCCAGAATCTCCCAGTGTAGTCTTGGTTTGCCACTGCTGATGACATCAGGAAGTATATAGTTAATCCTCAGGCTTACCGTGAAGGCCAAGGAAGATTAAGAGTGAGGATCAGGAAAAAGTGACATTAATTCCATTGGACAGTGTAACTTCCACCAATTAGTAGACTCACATGCAGGTTTAAGCGAGTCCGGGATAATGCATAGTGACTGAAGAGGTAGCAGGAGACTGTCTCAGTCTTGCTGAGGAAGGGCAGTGCAAGTAGTGTCAACGAAGTCATAACTACCTCTTTATTAATTAAAATACCTGAAGTAGACTTAGCAAATACATGTAGAAAAGCAAAAGATGCTTTTCAATCTTTTGGCTTCCTAATATATTAGAAACCAGTGGTGTGGTATTCAGACAAGAAACATTCTTGAATCATCCTGGAGGCAGATCTGAGAGTCCTTATAAGGTATCCTTATGTTTTTAATGTTTGTTTTACTCCTTTTGTAGCATAGTTTCCAGATGGTGTAGAAAGCTGCAACTTTTTCAAATGTTTCAGAATAAATAACACTTTTTTTAAGTCTGTTTTTTTATAAGATGATATCTTCTCTCCCAAGTGTCTAGTCTTCAGCAAAGCTGTTTATACCTTTTGGCAATTCTGAACCTTTGGAGGCATTCTGCCTGAGAATTAGTGCTTTGTATAAAAGTTCAGTGATATGCTGATCAAAGGCCTGATTGTTCTGTGGGTAATAAGAAAACAAAATGCAAAGTATAGTGACCCAGCTGAAAGTGCAAAAAAGCATCAGAAATACCATTACTTAAAACTATATTGCTTTTGCTACTTCGGAAAGACAGATAACAGTTGCAGTCTTAACTTCTTTCTGTTCTCTTCATCATCTGAAATACCGAACTGATTGAACAAGGGCTTTTGTGTGGTTGGTAGAATTATTGCAATATAAAATTTTACATCAAAAGTAGTTGTAGTTGGGAAGATAGAAACACAAGAACTGCAGGTTTTGACTAGAAGTATCCGGGGTAGGGTTGATGGTTTGTTGTGTGAAGGAATTTTTTCTCTTTATTTACTCCTTTTTAATTTCCAGGGTATTGTCCTTCCTTGTATGGGTGTGAGTGGAAGCTGAAAAGCTAACCAAGGGGAGAAGTTGTGCACTGCGACATGGGCATTGGAAGTTTGTAGGGAAAAATCTCATAACTGAAGTGAAGGCAGAATTTTAACCAAATGTATCTATGTGGGAACTCCTTTACATAGTGTGCATACTTCTGTTAGCATGCACTAAAACTATAGCCTCAGGAGGCTCAGTCTCTGGTATGTTCATATTAAAGTATATCCTGTTTTGTATATAATGCACATTAGATCTCCTTAACAACATTAGGATTTTCTCTGTCGCTTTTCTTGAGCGAAGTATTTCAGCAAAGTTGTATTTTGAGGGAGTCTCTATCTTCACCATTTATTTTAGTGTTAAGGATATTGTTAGATCTGATACTTGACTACAAGGAGGAGAGAAATGATGCACTTTGAAAAAACAAAAAAGTAAGCCTGCTAGACTCCTTTACTTGATCCACTTTGGAAAGTTTGGGAGCTGCTTAAAACAATTAACTATTTTTTGACTCATTCTAGCAGTTACGATTACTTCACTTTTCCCCATGTGTAGAGCAGATTGAATTAAGAGGGAGAACAAAGGTAATTCTGTAAGAAAATTGTTAGAATGACAAACAACTTGGAGAAAAACTTACCTGATTATGGTTTTGAATGTAACTGACTGCATGTCCTGCGGGCTGCTGTTCGAAGATTGTATTAAGCACGACTTAAGGTGTTTATTTTCCTAGATGGTCCCCTCTTCATATTGTAATTGATAAACTTTCCAAGTTCAAAAGGTAACCTTCTCCTCTGCAGTCACTATATGGAAGTGAATGGAAACTAAGAATATAATTTTGTGTTTCCATGGGGTGAATAGTGCATTGAGTCCGAAGACAAAGAAGGAAGCCAGCAGAACAGGCATGAGGTAATAGATGTAGTCTGTGTGCCAAACATGAAATAAGAAACATCTGCAGTTTGTATTTTGAAGTTCTGTTTTATGCAAATGCTCTATCTGGAAGCAGGAAACTCACAGGAGTGCCATCAACAATTGGGCTGAGTTTTTGGTCTTGCTCCTGTGATGAAATGAAAGCAAACCTCTTTCTTTCCTGAGAAGGGTTGGAATTTAATAATTGGCTTGATATTAAATAAATGTAGCTGAATGCTGTCTATGTATAAATTATGAAGTGTATTACGAATTTGAGTTCTTGTTTTACATACTTTCTATAGTGGAAATCAGGAAGGCAAAGCCCATTATTACATGCTGTGTCTGTCTAAGATTTTGCTACCTTTTTAGCTAATAAAATGTTGTGTTGAACACAGCTTTCTACTAGTTGAACAGATTTTTGTCCTCCTCAGTGTAGCCAGCCAGAAATATATGCCTATCTTACTGCAGTTTAGAATCAGCCTTGATGTGCAATTTGGCAAGAGGATAACCCTAGTTACTAGCTAGTGGCTGCTTAGGCATCAGACCTGTATGTTCCCACTCCCTCTTTGGCACTGCTTTATGTCTGACTCCTTGCTTAGCAAGCTTAGGAAATCAAATGAGCAGATAACCTTTTCTGTAAGCGAGGACAGTTTGTTCCTAAAACACTTTCTGTGGGCTCTGGAGTGGCAAGGCTTATGCTGGGGAAACAAAGGCGAGTACGTGTGTCTGAGAAGGGTGAGCAGCCTTTGCGGGGCAGCTGACCACTAGATCCAGTGAGCTCTAATGTCAGTGTTCTCAGCTCAAACCCATTTTAGCCAGCGGCATAAGCTGGCCAGCTGGACTCTTTGATGGAAAGACAGAGCCATGCACCTCTTACTTTCTATAGACACTGGTGTGGGGGTTGATAGTGAGCTACCTGATTATGGCTTTAAAGTGCCACGGCAAGATTCTCTAAAGCTCATCTGTCAAATTGATTATTATTCTTAGTTCCTGTTGTTCCTTCTAAATAGCACACTTTCCTGCATGGGATGCATTGTAACTTGTTGTACAGTCCTGTACACATTTGTAAAGTCTCAAAAATGGGACCTTGTGAAGGTTATCACTGAAATACTGTTTTGTATAGAAGACAAAAGTTTTGTGGCTATAATTATCTATGATGAGAGACTGTGCATTTAGCCACTTCTGTGGGGGAGGAAAACCAAAACTGTTTAACTTTTATTAAGAAATTTGAGATTTAAAGGAAGCTAGAGGTTTGGTGACACAATCTACTTAAAATTAGGCTCTCGAGAAATTGAAACACAAGTTTATGTTCCTTAAAATAAGACCATAATTGGGTTTTTGTAATGGATATTGTCAGTCAGGCATATGTGTACTTTGAGGATTGTATTCTGAGAATTTTCATCTTTGGGTTTCTTCTACTTTAATTTTTCTCCTTTACTACTTTACGATGTTTTTCTCTCTCTCTAGCAAATTAATTCTTTACTCATTAATAATACAGAGGACAGGCATGGGCCTTTGTATACCAGGCAGTGTGTTACCAGGCTATACAAGTAAAAATGTTGATCAAAAGGCCTGTCTCTCAATATTCTTCTGTTTAAACTCTTGCATTCCTGTTTTTCTTTTCCTGCTTCCCTCTATATCTATGCATTTTTATCTTTCTGCATACTTAGGATTGCTCTAATCAGTTTCCAGCTGAAAAACTAGGAGAACTTAGTTAAATAGCTTGCAGGCTCTGTCAAGAAAGCACACTTAATAAAGAATATGAGTCCTCAGGATGAATCATACCTTAGCTATGACACTGTGCTCTTGAGAAACTGAAATGTAAAAACCCAGTAGTTCAGGGCTCTCATTTCATCCCACCTTACCCTGCTGCTTTATTGCGCTTGGATCAAACTGCATCATCCACCTACTCTCAGCTGCATTCATGTGAGAGGAGGGACTAAGCCCTTCTGGTATCCGAGTTCATGGCCAGCTGGTAGAGCTGCGAGTTTCCACCACCTCCAGAGCATTTGTCAGAAGGGTCCTGAAACTGTCATCTGGCCACCTTTCCTGAAAGCATTAGAAACTCTCTCTTTCTACTGTACTGCTCATCTTTGGAAGAGAAGAGGTTGCATTGTAGACCTGGAACTTGTTTTGGACATTTGTAATAATAAAAGCTGCAATTTGTTTTGCAGAAGAACAATAAAGATGAAGTGCACCTGGCATGTATGTGTCTAGGTGGTTAGGCTTGGGAATATTTTTTAAACATTATTTTCAAAATAATTTATTAGGTGTTTATTTGTCCAAATAAGTTTTCTTTTTGCCTTTGTCTGCAAGGAACACTTACATGCCTGGATCTTTTTATTGTGTCAGGATACCAGATTGACTGGATGCACCAGTCAATTTGCTTCACCTTTGCTTCACCTTTGACTGAAGGAAGCTGCTGTTGCACCATTCTGTCACTGACTCTCCGCTTTTTTTAAAACCCTATATAAATGTGTTAAAGTATGGCATCTGTTCTTGTGTCTACTTTTGAAAAGGTATTTTAGCATTTTAGGCTCACCTGCCTTCATTTCCTTTTCTCACTTTGTTGTCTTTTCAGCAGTTAAAAAAAATAGGGTATTATTGGGAAAGACTTGCATAAGCACACTCCACAGTGAAGTTTTCTTTAACCTTTCAGCAGTAATGATCTTGCAGTTCTGATGAGGAAACAAGCATTTTCCAACCAAAGTAAGGTTTTTTTTCCTGCAGTAGGGCAAACAGATCACTGAGAGACCATTTGTGGGTTTGTTTGTTGACTTTTCCTTTTGAAGAGATGAGTGGTTACTTTAGCCCCATGGGGCAGGGTGAGAGTACAAGAGAGAGGCTATAACACCTTGAAGAATTCCTTGAGAAGGGGAGCCTGTGTAGATAAGTTCATCAATATTGGGATTGTATGAGTAGGTGTGAGAGAACTGGCTTGAAGGTGCGTTGAGTTGTTTCAAAATACTGTCTTGTGATGATCTGGCATAAATTAGCAGGGTTTTGGGTAAAGGTACAGATGGCGAGGGTGAACTGATTAACTTTGGCAGTGTCTTTGGGCTGAATGCTGACTTTCTTTCCATGGAAGAGCTTCAGGCAGGCTTCAGTGCCATCCTGGCATGAAATACTATTGTACAGCCTGGTCACATCCATGATGACTAGAATGAGCTTTGCATAGTTGTCAGGTTTGATGGTAGTCTAGTGAGATACTTCCTTCAGAATCCTTTGACTGCATAAATTTACAATGGCTGTCATGGGTCCTTCACTTCTGGTCACAATCTATGTCAGTCATGGTGTGGAATAGAAAAATCAGTATCCTTCAGTTAGGATGTATCTGCTGTGAAACCCAGTTAAGTCTTTTGCTGTTGCTTTCCATTTAGCATCTAGGTAAAATAACACTATTATAGCTGTCACTTAAAATAATAGTCTTTACATTCAAGCATTTGAGAAGTATTTTAGGAACCAAATATAAAAACGGTGATGTGATTGTTTTGTGTATGTATATCAAATGGAATCTGCATGCCAGTGAAATTAGGAGTGGTAACAATCCAGAATTAACTAGGAGCCTTTCTGCCAGCAGTAGATGACAGCACTCTGTAACACACAGAAGAAAGATGCATGTTTTTATGGAGTGAAATTACAACAACTGTTTTCTCTTTATAAAGTGCAGGAAGTAGATTATTTATTTACTTAGTTGTAAATAGGTCTGTTTTAAATGTCTAGTCTGGAAACACCGGACTCTGTCGGTATATTTAGATGACCAAATTTAAGGAGGTAGTCAACTGTTTGTATAAACAAGGCTCCTTCTGAGACTTGTTTGGGATCTTGCATGTATTTTGTCATGTTTGTTGATGGAAGTAGGATGACGCTACTTTTCTTTCTCTTCTAGTGAATCATACGAAAGGTAGATTTTTCTAGCCCAGTAAAGGACGATCATAGTCAGATGGCAATATACATTTTATCAGCACAAGTATCTCTTAGAAGTGTTTGCTTGCCTTTCTTACCCCAGTCTGTATTTTGGGCAGATGGACACTAGCTGTTGATTGGCAGACTTGAGATTAGAGCAGCAGGGTAAGACAGGTGTGATAGCTGAGCAGTGTGGGGACTCCTGCGTATCTTCCTCTATTACAGTTGGTTCTATTAGTGTAGACTGTTTTCTGCATGAAAGATCATGTATTTGCAGAAAGCTGTTCAAAACAGAGATAGAACAGGGTGCATAGATCAGAGCAGGGTAATTATTTTCTGTAATTGTAGTGCCTGTTGTTTTCTCAGCTTACAGTACCTGTAGAGTTCACAATGGGGGAAACTGTCTGCCCCCTCTAGTATGTTAACTCTTTTTGTCGAGTCTAGTTGCACTGTGTTGTTGCATCTTCTGGGATATGTTGCACCAATGTCTGAAACATGAGGGATTCTTGAGATGTGGTTAAATGCTAGAACAAGCTGTCCAGAGAAGTTGTTGGAATCTGTGTCCTTGGAAGTGTTCAAGACTCAGCTGGAGCAGTCTGATCTAATTAGACTTGCTTTGAGTTGGGGGTTAGAGTAGGTGATCTCTGAATGTCCTTTAAGTTACTCTAATTCTGTGGCATTTTTAGCTTTTATTCCTCAAAGTTTCACCAAAGTGAAAAGTATCTCTCCCCTTTGGGGGTTTGCATATGGATGGTTATAGGTTTACATACTGAGCATTTGTCTAACCAAGAGATCTAAAGGGTTTGATACCTAATGCTGTGTTAATTTAATGTGCAGTATTGGTAGCATTATCTGCTCAATTTCTTTTAACACTTGTTTATTGCTATAGAAGCTGAAATGTCATGAAAGAGTTGTACAGTGGAAAACAGCATAATAAAGGGTAAATCAATCTAAATTGCTCTTCTGTAAATGTATTTTAAATGTCTCCTAAATCAGAACTGTCTCTGATTTAATTAGCTCAGCCTTTCATAAGTAAGCTTTACTCTTGCTGGAATAGCTAGTTGCAGCTTGAGAAATATGAAGTGAAACTCTTGTGGAAGGTAGCCCTATTTAGAGGGAAGGATAAAAAAAAATTAGTTTCCAAAGCAGCCAGAGTATTTAGTGAAAAATGTCCGGGTTGGTAGGAGAGGAAAAAACATCCTAGTTTCCCACTAGCTGTATGCAAAACTGTCACACTTCAGTACATTATATGAGGACACAGAGAGGATGGTATGAAGGACACCTGGAGTGGTATTCCCTGAGAATCTTGGCTGGTGCTTCTTTACAGGATGTGACTGGTAAGCCATGGGCAAGTGTGTTCATGCCTTGCTCCTCTGGTCTTGAAAGATACTCAATGGAATAGTTGAGAGACTTTTGGAGAGGAAAAACTAAGTTTAAGAAAGAGAAGGAAATACATTACACAAGATATCACTAAAGTGAAATGATGGGCAAAGGAGAACTGAGTGATTTTTTTGAATACCAGGAGAAGAGATAGGAAAATGTGTTAAGAGGAAGAAGAGGCAGTACCCTCAATAGCGAATGAAGTTAAGGCAAATGAGATGGGCAGGCATATTTAAGACTTTCAGGAACCTACTTACAGGAAGTAGACTGTTTTAGATGTCATGCTACAGTTAAATAGCACATGCAGTAAGGAATTTACTGTGTAAGTATTTACTGTATTTCTCAATTTACAAGTGACTTGGCAAGCAGCTGTTACCATTCTGGCTAGTAGGTCTGGTGATCTGGCTGCTATATGGGGAGTATGCATGTATTCATATATGTGGGGGCAGGGTTTTATATATATACACACACATGTTCATTTTTACATCCTTTTCTAAACTATTTAATTTGCTGGAAAGCAAATTAAGTACAGCTGGAAATAGCAATGATCTGCAGATATCGTTGCAGAGGTAAATTGCTGTTATGACTTTGGATGGACACTGCTGAAAATGTTTGAACGACCTAAAAATAATTGCATGTAGCATAAGAGACATTGTATGTGAACTGATACTTCTGCATGAGTCATTTCCTGCTGAAAGTGCTATACAAAGCTAACTGCTAGAGGGGTGTATGTGTGTGATTATATATAAATCAAGTGCAGCCATGCTTTTTCTCAAGGTTCTTTATGTACCTCTGCTGGTTCAGAGTATGAATGTGATGACTGGTATTCTGCCTATAAACAATTCTCAGATTTAGATACTGGCTATTGAAAATTGTAATGGTCTTCTGGGGTTGTACTCTATAGTATATGTTCTCTTGAGGTAGTCTATGAGAATATGTTGCCTATTTCAAAATCTCTTTGAGCAGAGGAACTGTTTGCTGCTCTGAATTGTTTTAAAATGTAATATGTTAACAATTATTTAAATTAAAGAAAAATACCAAAATGAAATAAAGACAGCTTGTGTGCAACTACTACGTGCCTTCTTGAGTTTGTAGTTTGTCTTGATCACTGAAAACTACTGATAACATTGAAATGTAATGACTTACTTTAGATATTGGTACTGATGATATCATTGGTGGCTTTATTTTATCACCCAGGTCATGTGGCTTATGCAGTTATATACAATTTATAGAATTGAAAATGACTGTATCTCACTGCCAAATCTTCCACTGGTTTCTGCCCTAAAATGTGTTCATGTCTTTGTATTTGAAAGCATGCAATGCAAAATCTGCTGTGAATTGAGAATCTGTTTGAGGATAGGAATCATATAATTGTCTTGTTAAAGTTGGTGCAAGAATAATATAAGGATCATGTTTTTATATAGTAAAAAGATATATGTTGGAATTTTTGGGAAGGTTTCACTTAGCAAACAGATTTTAATTTAAAAAAAATATCCCAAGACACAGACACAGTCTGGCTCAAACTTGAACTATGAAACACAGGATTCAGTTTTCATCTTGACAGGTATTTTGTTGTTGCCTTCTGCACTGTATCTGTAATGACAGACTTCTGGCTTCCTTTTTTATAGGCTCAGATTATTCCTCAGTGGGATGGTTACCTGGTACTGAATCCCTGTGGCAGTCCACGACGATTTCATCAAGCAGTCAAAGCAATCCTGTCAGAAGACACAGTATAGCTTCCGACAGCGGCGACACTGGGATTGGTACCTCCTGTTCTGATAGTGTGGAAGGTGAGTTGACACTGTTAAATTTTGGATGTTTCTGAGAGAGAAACCATCCAAAATCTTTTAAATGTGTTTCCCAAAAGAACCATACTTTTCCGAAGCTGCTTAGTGCATGCAGATTTTTTTCCTTGCTGGAACAAGTAATTGTTTTGGTGAGATTTGATTAATTTAGTTCTGTATGAGTTGTATGCATTAACTTGCATCTCTGCCACAAAGCTGGTACTTGTATTACATATTTGGTAATTACAGTTACAAGAAGTGCCAGATTTATACAGAGAAGTAACATCCTGTATTATTACAGGACCTGATGAACAAGTGGTAAAAGCAGAAAAACTTATGAGGGAGTTGATGAAAGGATAATGCTTTCTGGTATTCATTGTGTGTCAGCAAAGAAAGCTTCTCATTGGGACTGGGAGGAAAATGGGGCTTGTTGCGTTCTCATCTCTGCCTTCGGGTGGGAAGTAATTTACATTTTATTGCATGGCACTTGACACATAGCCAAATATCTTTGAGAAGAATCAACAGTATCAAAGATAGTTAAAACTTAGTTTGGATTAAATTATAATTACCCAAAGGTGCTCTTAATCCAGGAGGGGTGCAGCCTCTAAGGTGGCAACATCTCCATCCTCCCTATTCAGTGGGTAACTGGAATTAAGCCTGAATGAGAGAGAAACTGAGTCATAACAAGACTTGAGGTTTTCTTCTTGCATAGCCTTATTTCCCATTAAGAATTTCAAGACAGGTAATGGCAGCAGGACTGTGATATGCTTTCCCTCTGGCATCTTTCTATGTGTGATAAATTTTTCAAAAGGGGTCTCTGAAACAAGGAAGAACAGGACGAATTAGTAGAAATGAGGGTAAGGAATGCTGAATCGATATAAGACAGAGTCTCCATGGGGGGGCTGAACATTCCTGAGTAGAGGTCCAAATGCCTCAGTTAAGTCTGTCAGGCCTTTTTGCGCATAAGAAAATCCTTTCCACCCTCTTCCTGTTGCATCTGTCAGTTGGAAAGGACCTCATAGCTTGCTTTCTCTTTATTTTCATTTATAAACAGTTATTGGCTTTGGCAAAATGAAGGTTTTGCTCAGATATTCAAATTTTTGGGTGAAAAACTGAAATAATAAATGATTGTTAATGCAGAAGCCTTGGGTTGTTTTTTTAAATCCCAAGAGATGTAGGGGGAATAAAGCACTCTCATGGTGTTTGTATATATAGCTTTACAATCATTCTCAGCCAAATGTTGCACAACAGTATTTTAGGATGCAGCATTTGAATTAAAAACATCCCCTCCCTTCCGCCCTTTGAGGGCTTCCCTGTTTGAGGAGTGGGATGAAGGAGAGGAAATGAAAGAGCAGCTCATCATCAGATGCTCTGTTCACCTCCTTAAGTGAGAGAATATCTGTTCAGGGCCAGGCAGGGGGAGACCATGCTGGGGGGAGAGTAAAATAAAGAGGAAGAAAGTTGCAACAGCAGTAGTTTATGAAGTTTGTCTCTGGCAGTGCTTGACAGGGTCAGTTTTACTGTATCTTTAATGTTATCAGTTTCCTGCCACCTTATTTGTCTTTTCTGCTACTTGAGTTTTTCAATGCTAAAAATAAAGGAGGGGAACCTAAGAAATTAAAATTAGTGGCAGAAGCATGTGACAGGGAAATTGATTGTATACTACCCACATGTGTTTTTACTGGAAGGGGTTGTTGCCTGTGAAACCTGGTTGTCTGCATCTCTCAAGCTGCTGCCTCCCCACAGGCACAAAAAGAAAAGAGTATCATTGTCATCTGTGAGGCTGCCAGGCTGGACTCGTAACTGCAGACTTGATGCTGGCCATCTGCTGTCAATGTGGTGCTTGAGAAGAAGCTCCGGGGGATTTTTCAGAGGGATATTTTTTTCACAAGTCAGCAGATTATTACAGTTTTTAACAATGTTCAGAGAATGAATTGTGGCCGTGCTATTTCCTTTATATTATGCCCACTAAAAATGAAAAACTTATTATGAGAATTAGCATTAACATCTGCTTTAGTTCTGGAGGTTGCAGGTGAATTTATTTGTACAGATGTGTAGTTGCTAATAAATACATTGGTGCAGGGAACAGAGGACAGCTACATTTAAAATGTATCTTTACAGGTTTTCTTTCATAGTATGTGAAGTATTCCTTCAAATCCATCTTGTTGCTTAAACTTCGTTTCAGGAACACTTGTTCTTTTTGGAAATGCAGGAGTTAAAGAATAGTGACAAGTATCTCTTGTGTTTGGCTCAAACTGATGTGGTTTGGAGGGGAGATGGGTTTTGACAAAGATGAGAAAGAAACTTTGTTAAGATGTATTCAGTTGACTGTATATTATGTTGTGCAAAGGTAGGAAAATTAGGAAATGAAATAGCTAGTGGAGTTTCACTGTTGAAATAGTGCAATGTTGTTCACTAGGGAAGCTGATGAGAGATATTTATAAACCATAAATGTGAGTGTTTTAGTTTGGGTATAATAGATCTAAACTTTTAATTCAGAGTGCTCTTAAAGGTAAAGATAGGAAGGCATTTATCTCTGTGTAAACTACAGTTAATGTGTTTGGCGTTTTTTATTTATTTGTTTCCTATCAGTACATTGTTCTGGATTGAGATCAGCTTTTGTGCAATACAAAAATAATTACTTTATTCTGTATGAAGCAGGAGGAAAATATTTTAATACAGTCTCTTCCAGGTTCTTTTCTTTAAAAACTTACCTCTGTTTTTAAGTCAGCTGTATTACTACTGTTTTCAACTTATCCTGGACAAGTCTACGTGAATAGTTTACTCTGGGCATTGATTGCTGCTAAGTCTTCTGAAAGATCTCATGTTCTCTGTTAAGAAATATGGTAGAAGGGAAATATTGAGCCCTGTGAAACTGTTGAAAAGTTCCACCATTTCTGGTACAGTAGGAGGTTGTGTTGAATGAATCTTGTGCAAGAAAAGATTTTTAGTTGATGGCCAACAGCAGGTCCACTATCAGTGAAGACTCCATGAATGGCCTTGTTCTTGTTTTCCTTCTCAGTGTCATCAGTGAAACTGGCAGACATAGCATTTGTAGCTTATGTTTATAGGAACAAAAGACAGCTCCCAACATTAGCTAACAGCTATGCTTTGTGTAGGCTTTTAGGTTGTCTCTTAAACTTCAGACTTTGACTGAAAGATTGTTGTTACTATTTCAAAATTGAAGCTAAAAGAAGAAAAAAGGTTAAGGGTAGATGGGTGGCAGAAAAAAGTCTCTTGTAATGAAAAAGTGCAGGTTAAAAGTTTTGAAAAGTTTCAGTTACAGGATTTTGTGTTTTTGTCTAACTTGAAAGTCTTTCAAATGGAAGCAGATTGTGGTAAACTTTTAAATAATGACACTTCAATTCTCTGTCTACTTTAAATGCATGGTCTGGATTAAAGTGCTTCTCTTACAGTTTACAGTGTCAGTTAGGAAAAAGGCACGGAATACTGTGTGGAAGTGCAAATGCGTTCATGAAATATGATGTCTCCTCCATCAGCAGTGATAGCATTTATAGTTGGTTTTTAATAACCATTGTAATACCTGTGTCTAACCATTCTTTCAGTACCACTTACATAAGAAACACAAAGTTTATATTTTAAGTATTTTTGAGACTGTTTTTTATTTGGGTTACCTAATTAGAGAATCAGGACCTTAGCAGAAATTAAATGGGTTGTAAACCCCAGCAGAGCCCTTTCCCCTGTGCACATTGACTTTTGCCTTTTATACAGGAGGGATAAGAAGTAGATACTGATGTGACAAGATACAGGGCCCATGCTTCTTGCAGGCCAAACATTTTCCTCCATCAAATAAGCTTGTTGTGCTGTGGAAAGTTCCTTATAAAGCAGATCTTTATAGCCATTTTTATTATAACATTTATATATATAAAAATATTTATACTTATATATATTTTTTAAACCCTTAATGTTAAATGCAATTTTTGATTTAACATTTCTGCTTGCAAGTTAATAGTGAAAATACATACAATATTGCCTTCTTGGAAGAGAGAGATTGGATGCAGAGAATCAGAGTTACTACTTCTTTTAGGAGCTGATATTCTGCTAGTTCAACTTTTTAAAGAAAGTTCTTAACAAACGCCTCCAACAACTTTTTTGGAATGCTTAGCTGATAGAATAGGAATTTGTTTTAATGTTATGAGACCCAGAGGAGTTTCTTGGCTATCATTTTGAATGAAATATGTTATCTTTTTAAGGGATTAAAAAAAATCTAATTAGTTGAGTTTAATTGTAGGATTTCCTGATACGCCAGGGAACATGGTACAGCCTGCACCAAAGGTACTGGGTTTTGCTATTTCAAGCACTCTTTTCTTCCAGCAGATCCCAAGCTTGGTTTTTTAACACTTAAGTGGTTTTTGTTTGGTTTTTTGCCCCTTAATAAAAGAAAAAAAGTTAATAAATATAACTATTGACTATAGTGGAAGGCAGAACTGAATTTCAGGAGGTGAAGTCTAATTATGAGCTATCTTGAGGGAGATTCTTTTAGTTTAACGTGCTGCTAAGGATAATGGGATTGACAGTGTGGGGGTCCAACACGTTTGTGCTAACAGTTTTGGTGTCACAAAAGCACAATAGCACAAGGATTGTAGATCTTGAGAGCTGGCAGCTTACCTTGTGCTCACTGTCTGCTGTGTTCTGTGATCTTGGAAGATGATGGATTTTCAGAGAAGTCCCTGATCTTAGTGGAGTTGAGGTTAAGCTCTGTGCCCTTGGATCCTGGCAAGTACTGGCATATGTTTGGTAAAGTAGCTTGATTATTTGGAGGCTAGAAAATAATTATGCTTGAGGCATTTTTTTCCTTGGTTTCCTTCCTCTCTGCTTGCCAAGTCTCACGTTTGGAAGCAGTATCCAGCCCTCTGAGTCAGCCTTATTGTGTTACTCAGATATTATCTATTCTGACAATTAGAAACGTGCACTTCGCTTAAACTTGTATTAGACTCTAGTCCTTGCAGAAGTGATTTTACCATCCCTTGCTGGAAGGAAGTGTCTGTATAGCTGAGAGGAATATAAATATATATTAATGCTCAAATCTTGGCTGTTTATTTTCTTCGGGGATTTAGGATTTAAACAAAATTTAAACAAGGATTATTTCAGATTCTAGTAAACTATTTTCAGGAGTTAATAAATAGGCAAAAATTATGCTAATAAATTTCCTAAAATAAGGCATGGAGAAGTTGCTTCAAACAACAGTGACATATTCCCTGTGTACTCTGATTTTGAAATGGGCTACAGCAAAACTAAAGGCACTCACTAGTATCACATATGAATGCTCTGCAGAGAGAATTAGCTGCTGCTTTAACTTCCTACTTTTCCTTCTTTTGTGATAGTTTCTCCAGGAACAAGATCACAGTATGCACATGCTCAGTTTGCCTCACATAAAAAATAGTAGCAGGATTTTTTTTTTTGGCTAGTGGGAGTGTTCTGCCAGATGAACTTGGTGCATTTTGCCTTCAGCCAACTTCAGTACTTGGTTTTCAGAAAGATGACTTTTGTTGCTCTAATCGGAAATAACTTGAGGAAAATAAGTCATGCTTAAGATTTAGCAGCATTCACCTGGTTACCGTGCAAGAAGTTGTTTCTATCATATATATTTTGGAGCTGTGTCACTGAGTTATATCAGAATGAATATGTTTGAGATGGTATGAGCAAAAGAAAGGAAAAACTCCCAACACTTCAGGGCTGAGATAAAGACAGTTTACTACTGAAAAAGAAAGCAGACAAACATCAAGTGATGCAAAAGCACCACCATCAGACTGATGTCCAACCAGTCTTTGAGCAACAAATGCTTTGGAAAAAAGCTGCCCTTCAGTTTTATAGCTGAGTGTAACATTGTATGGTATGGAATCTCTGTGGTATTTCAGGTCAGCTGTCCCAGCTGTGTCCTCTCCCAACCTCTTGTGCACCCCTCATGGGGGTTGCAGAAGCCATGATGCCTATAAGTGCTTTTCAGCAATAGCCAGGACATTGGTATGTCACAAATGCTGGTTTAGTCACCAGAGGAAAACACAGCACCATGGGGGCTACTGCGAGGAAAATTAACTCTCTCCCAGCCAAACTCCATGCAATCTCTGCCCCTTGTTGCATACCATGTGTCATGCTCAGGTGAAATATCAGGTATTTTTTTTAATGACCTGTAATCTGTATTTTTGGAGTGTGGTGGGTATCTGGCATTTGATAAGAAAGCCAGGAGCATCATAAAATGATCTTGTCTATATTTAGGTTAATATAATGAGACCTGGGCATGTCAGTCATACGTTTTTGCTGGGAGATTTCAGGGAGGACTTAAGCACTTTTCCTCGCTGTTAAGTCGGAAAGAACTCTCTGGCCTGCATTCAGCAGCTTTGTAACTTGTAATCTCGTGAAGCCAAGCAGGAGTGAGATCAGTTTCAGAAGAGCAAAAGAGAGGAACAGTTTGAGTCTTAAACTCAATTTTTGTGAATTCTTTATCTAGTTAATATTTAATGTACACATTCAAGTAGCATTTCCAGCCTTATCTAAAAAAAAATTCACAGGACTCATTTTTATCCTTTGCACTACAGAAAAGGGAGTGCACTTAGTGGTAGACCGTAGTCATTTGGGATGTAGGCAGCAAGTTGCTTATACCCTGCTGCAGAGCAAGAAAAGACCTGTTGCTGCTGCCTGGAGTTCTAGCTGGGACTTGATGGAACAGACTGGTATCCCCCATAGAAAGATTTGTAAATTTCTGGGTTTTTACAGTTTTACAAGACTGTCTGTTTTTGGAGGGCTTATGCTTCACTCTTTAGGCTTTATTCAACAGACTTGTTTCTGCTATAATGTATGCATAGATAAATTTTAAGTCCAGTTAATGTGTTTAATGTCATCCTATATTTTAGCCATGGTTTCACTGTAGTGATGATAAATAATTTCTGTAAAAATACCCTTTGAAGTAGAACATAAAAGCTCCCTGTTAGAGAACCTGTTTCAGGGCTTGCTTGTGTTTTGTGAGCTTCTGTGATAAGTCAGATGGACTTTTTACATCAGTTTTGGCAGTATAAAGGCAGCAGTGAGAACAATGTGCAGAGAATACCCTTGAAGTGTAGTTACGCCATCTCACTTCCTTCATCTCTGACTTTCTTCAGGCTGGGGGAGTTAAGTATGAGGAAGTGAAAAATAGGCAGCAAATGACTGGGTGGAAT
This sequence comes from Sclerurus mexicanus, assembly GCA_013396755.1. NCBI lineage: Eukaryota > Metazoa > Chordata > Aves > Passeriformes > Furnariidae > Sclerurus > Sclerurus mexicanus. The sequence continues at coordinate 2,114,966 of VWZF01005177.1, read as the reverse complement.
GAAAGAGTTTGAACTGTGGGGCCTGGTAATAGAGAGGAGGGGAAATCCTGCTGGAAAGCCAGCCTGTCTGCTCGGGGACGCTTTGTTTGCAGTAAGCTCGAGTGCGGGTTGGTAACAGCTGACCTGGTTTCGGGCAGAATCGGTGCAAATTTGATGCTTTTGATATGTTAAATTTCTTGGATAATTGTGAGTGGTTTGTTTTTAAAGCAGTTACTGTCCTCATCACTGGTGGGTTTTTTTTCTATTTACCATTTTACACTTCTTACCTAGTGAGATTTAGAAGGAAAACTGTGGGCTTTTCCTGATACAAACATGGTACAAAAAATCTCTTGGGTGTTTTATTTTCTTCTTCTTAAAGAGCTGACAGACAAGATTTTGGTATGACAATGCCTGTGTTTGTGTCAGCTGCAGTTGTGAATGTCAGCACTGTAGAAGTGTAGTCAGCTACACAGAGGTCACTTCTTTGCTCCTGGAAGGGAGCAGCCTCCCATTCTAGAGAGCATGTTTTAAATGTGCACATGGCAATTTTTAATGTATGAAAACTATGAATTGAGATAACCATGGAGTTGATCCGTATTTTGGATATAATATTGAGCTATGAACAGCTATCAGCAGTCTTCTGGATAATTGCAGAGGCTAATTTTGCTTTCTAACTGGTCCTTTGGCATTTTTAGGAATTGCTTTATGAAGGTTGTAGCCATGTATTTTTCATTCTTTCAGATTGAAGAGCTAACTAGGATAGGTAACTAAAACAGAGGTTGGAATAAACCTAGAAAAACAAGGGCTGTCTAGTTTAAAAGGTTTGGTTAATCTGTTAGAATAATCTTGTTTTATTCTTTGTAATAAGTTATTCCAGATTTAAGTAATACTACGGTAATTAGAAATTCTCCTAAATATTTTTTCTTCAGTTATAGATGTTAGTTTTTGTAAGTATTGTCCTTAGAAAGTGTTCAGTAAACATAATCTCACCTTCCTGCCATGTCGAAGCAGAAATTGCCGATGAAACCCCAATTACCTAGTTGCTGTGCTACTAAATATTTCCTTTGCTCTTTGTTTTTGTTGTCCTGAGACGCTTTGAAAGCTCCTGGAGTGGATCTTCACACTATCACATTGCGTTCTCATGTTGTTTGTTGAGGTTGCTTCTTGTTTGTCCCCACATCTAGTCTGTGACTCTCCTTCACAGCCTCACACTGTAATGTAATTTTACTGAAATTGGGAGATTTGAGGATTTGTGTCTTACCTTAGGTACACCTATGTAGTTGTAATAGCTGATTTACCCAGGTTTACAGTTCTTTTGTATTTTCAGTTAAAAATGCAAGTGTAAAATTAGCATGTCATTAATCATTGCAAATACAAGTATTTGCAGAAAATCAAGCGATGACTGGGTGCTGAAGTGAATCCATCATTTAATGTTTGGTCTTGATGGAAGAAAAAGACTTTTCAATGTAGAAATGTATAAGAAAATTTAATTTCTTTGATAGCTCATAACTTTACTGTTCTTTGTTCTTGCCAGTAGAAACGTTTTAGGATTGTGGTGAAAGAAGGTTTTTAATTCAAAAATCTTACTTGAGTTTTAAGAGAATTTTAGATGAAATATATCAAGAGAGCAGAAGTGAGAACATCTCATCAGTAGATATTCCTCCATTTGAAATTTAGCTTCATAACTGAGTACAAAATAGGATATTGTAAATGCTGTTTTAAAATAATGTGGAAGAAGGCTGTACGTAATCTCAAGAACAGTCTTCAAAATATGCAAAACACAGAGACAAATCTTTCTTGTCCAGTTCTTGTCAACACCATATGAATTACTTCCTTTGTTCACTTGGATGTGCCAGGTAGCTCCAGTGATTTGTTCTGAGGATCAGCACTTCGTGTTTGGGTTGAGAGCTGCACTGAACTCTGAACTGGGCTGAAAGGAACTTGTGGCTTGAGATTTCTTTTCTCGTGAATCAGTTGAGATCTAGATAATATCAATAGAGTTAGCACTGCCGGTGGGGAGGGGTGGGGGGGAAGCCTAATAACTGGAGGCCTTGTGTTCTCTCACCACTGCAGGATGATCACTAAAATGTAGCATTAAATAGCGTTTTGATGGCAGGGTGAGAGTTGGAACCCTTGTCTCTTTCTCCCTGTTTCGTTTGAGAGGGCTCTTTTCCCCTCTGTAACTGAATAATAAAAGAACAAAAGCATCATGCTACAGATGTGACATCTGAATGTGCTGCTGTTTTAAGGCAGTTGCTAAGAAAATCTTAGAATGTGCCTCCATAAAAAAGTGCCTTTTTTGCTTTATGTCATGATGACTTGTGAATAATACTGAAAAAAGTGATTAAACTTCAAAAAAGTAGATTTTTAAAATGTGAGGGGTTTAATATATTTGTATTTGTGTAATGAGTCTTGCCTGCTGGTCTTCGAACTCCTCGGTTTTCTGCCTGTGATGTTGTTTTTATTTCACTTAAATTTTGGCTTAAAGTTAGATCGGTTTTGTCTGGGTATAGATCCTGGATTTACTTTTCTCCAGAGTGACATTTACTTTTAGAAGGCAGAAGTTGAGCCTCATCCTGTGGAAGGCAGAATATTGGCCCTTGTGAGAAGAATCTGTTGTCTGCATTTGATGTTTTAAGATTTTTTCCCTCCTGTTGTCAGTGGTGTGTTTTTATACAACCACCAAGCAAAGTCCCCAGCTCCTTACTGTGAAATCCTCTCTTGTTCCCCACCCCCAGAGTGATTAAAAATCCTCTCATGAAGTGACCACATGGTGGCTTTGTGAAAGTTTGCTGGTTTGTTTTAGTGCCCTCTGTTGATAATAAACATCTTAAAGTATGTTCTTGCCCCTTGACTATTTTGAAACTGATGAAGGGGAAAAGTTTCCATTAAAGATGATTTTTCTACTGCAGTTTAATGTTCTTCTGGTGTAGTTATTGTTTATCATAGGTTGAAAAGTTTACCTTTGCTTATAAAAATAAATACAACTTACGTAATGAATAGCCTTTTAGTGAATATACAAGCTTTTTCTACAGGAAAACACTTTTGAGGCATCCCTAGTAGGAAATGTTAGTTGCATACATCTAAACACTATTTTCTGTGTATGTGTATATTGTTTTAAAATGTGTTTTAAGTAGCAAGATCAGAAAAAAAATCAAAAGGCAATTTAGGTGTTTATGTAAGAATAAAATTATGTATGTTCTTAGAGGTAGAGAGATGACTGGCAGGAAAAAAACGTAATGTGTTTTATTCCCTCTAATGCCTGATGTCGCTGACACCAGTCCTATGTAGCGTTTTCCAAATTTCTTTTAATAACAGTGAAAACCAGGAAATATACAGGAGTAACTTTTCCAATTTTTAGGTCAATTTCTTCTTGTTTAATGTCTGGTACTCCTCTAATGCTCAGGAATTGCACCCTCTTCAGTACTCTGTTCCCTATCTTGCTGTTCCTCCAGGCACTTATTCCTTTAATTGAAAAAGTAAAACAAAATATACTTGGGAGATGTTAATAATGTGTTACATTTATGGATTACATAAACATAAATTAGCATCACCCTCCTTGTTAATTGTCCTTATATTACAATTAATGCCTTGTTTCTTTATGACTGAGTGATATTTATTTAATTTTTTAACTCAGGAGAGTAAGAAGTGGCTTTGAACAGAAAGGTTATAAGGATGTTGCTATCAAATTCAGTGGATTGCAGGAGGCCTTTTTTTTAACACAAACTTAGCGTTCCAGAAGAAATTACCTTGCTGTTTTGAGATGACAGCATACTGCATTTGACAGTATGTCCCTCAAAAAGGGGTGGAAGTGGAAAAGACTTTTGCTTTCATCCTGCCAGATAATAATATAGCTGTGACATGATGAGCACCTCTTAAATGCATGTGACACTTGGTACGGACTGCCTGTGACAAATTAGACCTGGTTGTATGTTGGTTCATTGCAACTCACCTGGTGCTTGATAGTTTAAATGTCACAGCCTAGCTCATCTGAAACTATGAAGCAAAGAGTTTAATTCAGATGCTTTTAATGCAAAATTAATGATGATTTTAGTCTTATTGAGAAAGAATTTGTGTTGGATATTTTCATGCTGTAGAATTGTTAGTTTGGAAAAGACTGTTGGTGGTCTGTGTTTTCAGCCCTGTGTTCAGGGCAGGATCATCACCAACACAGACCAGGTCAGCCATGACTTTGTCTTGCTGATTCTTGAAAACCTTGGCAGGCACCTCAACCCCTTTGAATAACCTGTTGCAGTCCTACAGGATGTCCTTATGAAGAGTTTTCCCCTAATGTCCAGCCTGAATCTACCAAGCTACAGTTTTTGTGTTGTTGACCCTTGTTTTAAATGCTACTACCAGAGAAAGTGTGGTCAGTAAATTTAGCTATCTGCCATTCATGTATTTTTTGGGATGGGTGGGTTGTCTTGATTTTGTTTTGTTGTTTTTTGGTTGTTTTTTTTTTCTATAACTGTGTTCTAGTTAAATACTAACTCCTCTAGTTTTTAACAAGCCTAAATAGTACAAAAGAGACTTTAAATATATGTAAATTTTTTTATATATCTTGCGTTGAATGAGTCCCTGTGTTTGGACTGCTATTCTTAAACATGCAGATGATTTTTATTATTGATGTTGGTCTTTGAATCAGAAGACAGTATCCTGTGCATTTTTCTTAAGTTGTATGAGCTATGATAAAATCTTAGTGGCACATCCTTTTCCATCAGGGCTTAGCCTGTTGCTGTCAAAAGCTAAAATATATATTTTGTATTTTCAAAATTATAACCGTTTTTCTAGGCTAATTTAAACAGTAGCATTTATTGTATAAAGTGTCAAGAAGTTCTCAGTTTTACTAAGTTTATAAGTTTTACTATAGAAGCACCTAGAGATTCTTGGTAAGATTATAGTTTATTGTTCTATCTTATGTACAAATTCTAAATAAACAGACACTTTTTAATTGGGTGAGCGGTGTTTTTGGAGCAAGTTTTCCTTTAGGGAGGTGATACCATTAGAAGTACTTGTTGCTTTCTCATTGCATCAGCCGTCTGCATTGCACTCATACTTCTCTGTTGAGAGTGATGGCAAGGTTTTAATTCTAATTAGCTCAGCTTGAAAAGTGAATTAAAAATATGTTCAGAGTGCATAGAAAGGGAGTTGCATTCACTGGGGCATCCATAGTGGAGTTGTGGTTCTCCTCATATGTTAGAGAAATCTTAATAGCTAAAAGAAGTCCTGTTGAAAAAAAAATTAAATAGTATTAAGAATTCAAATAAGGAGTGCTGAATTTATCTTTTTTTGCTATTTTACCCTATTTAGACTGGGAGTAAAAATGCTCATGGTGGAGAAAAAGCCTTTGTAAAGAAAACACACATTGCAGGTCTGAAACTAGGCGATCTCTTAAGGTCCCTTTCAACTCAAGCCATTCTCTAATTCTATGGTAACACTGCAACATTTTGGGGGGGTTCCTTGCATATCTATTGTCTCATATAGTCTCTGAAAAGTTCTGAGTGATTAATGGCTTCTGTAAAATCGAAAGTGAGCTGCCCCTGTGACATGAGGTCTGAACTGGATCTTACATTACTTTCTCTCTCATTTTGACTCACGTCAGTATCACCAGTTTGAGTATTCCTTGTCAGGTCTCATTAGTGTCCCATCTCTCTCATAATGGAGTGCAGGGAGAAGAGAGGGACTTGAAGTAGTTCGCAGGATAAGCGTGCTTTCCAAATTCAGACCTTTCCATGAAATCTCTCTCTCCTTCACCATGTATTCAAATGATCTTATTCATTGATGCTGAGGAAACCATGACAGAGGACTTCAATACAGGATGCCTAACTGGATTAGCTTTACATACACAGTTGCTTCAGCTTGTTATTTGTTTCAGTGTCAGTTTCTTAAAAAAAAGAAAGCAGTTAAAGGTTAGTTCTGGTCAGACTTCCTGTTTTACAGTCTTCGTAATTTCTGATGTTCGTAATTGCTCAGTTCTTGTAAAACTTGGGTCTTGTCTTAAAAAGAACAGTATGTGATATCAATAAGAGAACAAACAGTCCTTAATTTATACTGATGGCATTTCAGCTTCTAGAATATCTTCATGAGATGGTGCAGTAGTACTTTTATCCTTCTTTTTCTCTGATTTTTTTTTTTCTCCTTGTTTTTCTTTGTGAAATAAGATCTGGGAGAGTTGCATTGTTTTTCTACATGGTAAGACTAATGTCAGTGAGTGACATCATCAAACTCTTGTAGGATACAAAGATATTTTATATATGTAGACATGATGAGTGAATAACAAAAATTGAAGGGTTTGTGTTTACTTGTGAGTGGAATTTATTTTTTTAATGGAAATTAAAATTTATTTGTTAATGGAAATAGGGACAGATACTTTTGTAAGGAGATGAGGAATGTGAAAAATTCAGAAGCTCTTAAATAAGTACTTTGAAGTTTTGGAATGAAATGGGAATTTGAAAGTAGGTAGGAATAGTATGAATACATATGAATATTTATTTTAATCCTGGCAGGTAGCATAGTCTAGTAGAATTGATAAAGCATGTGACTTACTGCCAAGAGTTCATGTTTATATGACTCTGAGAGTACTGCACTCCCATGGAAATAGTATACCGTTAATTTACTGTAAAAGTTAATTAGACCAGTACTTACGTGGGTGGGTGTTATTCTAGTTTTTGGGAGGTAAATGTGCGACTTGATGGTACATGGTGCATATGGTGGACTTCTGTGTTTCAGAAGTCGATATCAAGCTTAGAGAAGCATGGATTTTTTTTTTTCCCCCTTTTCCTCTGAAACTTACTGGTTTGGGATGCTGGTTAAATCAGTGTATCTTTGTACATGTGCATACATAGATGGATTTACTAATAGGCAATATGTGCCTATTGTATGTGTGTAGGAGCCTGAATGGGTGTATATATGTAAAACAGTTATCATGCTTGTTTTTCCAATATCATTAATATTTTTGGCCTGTAATAACTGAGAATATAAATGAAAATCTAAAAATAAGGTACATTGCAGAAATACAGGATAAAAATATATCTGGAGTTTCTGTTAGAAGCTGTTCTTGCACTCAGTGTTTATAATTGTTATTGATGCAGTTGGTTCCACTGCTTCATTATTTCAATACTGTAATTGTGTCTAATCTGCCTACCAATGCTAGCCCAAGATGTGAAAGCAAATTTAACAGTGGCTGATTAAAAATATTCTGTGGAGTGTGAGGCATGGTAGTTTTGATTATCAAAAATCTTTTGTGTCAGCCTCTCTTTGAAGCTAAAGTGCATCAATAACGTTATACCACTTGAGTGGGAATGTGAAGATCTGTGTGTAGCTTCTAAAATTGCTACCCTTTGCAGAGTTTCAGATTTCATCCTGGTAGCTTGGATGTGGGCTGAATGCCATTACAATTTGCTATGTTAGGGATTTACTGGGGCTATTGGGTAACCCTGAAGAACACATTAGATACCGCATTGCGCAAAATGACTGTCTTGTGTTTCTGTGGGGTGAAAGATGACTTCAATTATTAATGTAATTAGTCAACTGTAGATTTCTAAAATTTAAATACTTGCTGTAAGTATGATTCAGACTTTCTGAGCTAGTAGTTATGTAGCTGACTTTATATCAGATCCAGAGAGCACATCCTGGTAATCTGTTTTCTCCCACATAAGCTTTTATGATATACTTTGTTCCCTGCTTGTTTTAATCAAAAAGTAAGATCTGAAATTGAGTCTATCTTCTTAAGAGTTCATTTTTAATTTATGGAACATACTGTGCTAGTAATACCTTAACTGAGGTGTTTGTTATTAGGCTGGAGAGTGGAGAAGAAACAGTTTTGGGTTTGGTTTTTTTTCATGTGGGTCATAGCACTGCTAATGTGCTTGGATACCATAGTGGTGAGTACTATAAATATCTAAATATATCAGGCAACAACTGGAAATAAGTTTGTAAACACTAAATTCTTTCCATTATCAAAGACAGCAATTGAAACATTCCCTGCTCTCCCACCTCTTGCTCTGTACTTTTAACTGTCCGCATCAGAAAACAAAAGGGACATAAAAACTGTCTTCCAGTTTTCATGGGGAGCAGAGAGAAGTGATCACTAAAAGAAGAAAAATGTAATGTAGCTTATATGTGTTCAAGCTTGTTAGTTGTCTGCAAACAACTCTTCTGTTTTCATATTGTCTAGGAGAGACTGTTCAGAAGACTGGGTAGCAATACATGTAGCAGCACTTCAAATAACTCTGCAGTTCTTATGTGGTGTGCTCTGTGTAAACATGAAGGGCTCTGCTCAGTACTACTGGATATTCCGTGGGTACTCAGGAAGGTGTATTGGCATTGAAGCAGCATCCCATTCAGGTGCTAGGTAAACCTTGCCTTTGGGAACTGAGATGCCAAGATGGTTTCTAGAATTATGGTGATCAACCTTCAGAACTTTACCAAGGAAGGATTTTTTTTTGTAAGTGTGTGTTGCCTTCTTTTTGTTTCGAATGCTTTAGCGTGTTTTATCTTAAATGACTACAGAAATAATCTCAAATCCACAAGTTGGAGTTAGGATACAGTTCTGTTACCTATAGTCAAGTCTTTTAATCTGAGACTGTTGATATAATTTGTATTTCATTCCAGGGAGGATGAATTTGGTGGACCAAGTGGTGCCTGACATACATATAATTTGGCAAAGGAATTTTTGGTCTTTGGGGAGGAGAAACATTCTGTTAAAGCATTTTTCATAATTAATTACTTTTATTTTCTTGCTTCTATTATTTAATTGGATTTGTTGTTTTCATTTAATTAAATTGTAATGTCAGGGCAGTAAACTATCTTTTCTGTGCCATAATGGGTGGAGAAACAATAACTTCTAGAAATGGATTGCTGGTGAAAAATGGAGCAGCAGTAAATTGTTGTTAATTTTTTTAAAATATTTTTATTTTAGAAATTACTTACAAAGGTAAATATTGTCATTAGAAGAGCTGGGATAAAAGACTCTACAGGGCATTATGCATTTCTCTCCTGATTTGGTATCCGGTTATTTAAGCATCGGTTATAGTTGAAATCAGATCTTTCAGTCAGCCTTTTCAAAGGGCATGGATGACCTTAGTTTTCAGAATATTCAAAAAAAAGTGACATACAGGTTCAGATTAATAGTATATATTTGCCATTACTTCACAGACAAACTACTAGCAGGTGAAGAAACACTGTCAAGCATTTCAATCTGTATATATAAGGAAAACTTAACAGTAATATTATTCAGATGGCAACATGCATGAACTCTGGGATTTTTTTTCCTCCTGCGTTTAAAATTATCCTTCATGGCTTCTCCGATGGTGGACATATACGGCGGACATAGTAGTTCTCTTTTGGAATGGAGGCTTATTTTTTAGAGTACAGAAATCCTCCTAAGAGTGTGTACTTTTGTTCTAAATATAGACTCCGAATTAACACTGCTAATTTTACCTGTGTATTATTCACATTTGCTCAAACTGCCAATTGTCCTCCAAAAAAAATGTAAAATTAAGTCCTGAGAGTGTGGAAGTTGGAGAACCTGGAGGAAGAATTGTTTATGAGCATTACAGAAGCATGAATCCTGCTCCTTTGTTTTAAACTGTAGGTAAATTGTGTACTGGAATTAGAACAACTTTCAGTTGTTAAGTCTTAGTATCATGGCTTCACAGATTGGTCTGGAAAAGAGAATATTAGAAGCTGCAGTCAAAATGGTGAAAGCCAGATGATGCAGGAAAGCAAGGGGGTTTCCACATCTGTTTTTTGTATTGTAATCAGTTTCACAGGATGGAATAGAGTAGCGTTTCCGTATCTTCTTGTTGCTTTCAGAATGTGTACCTTAATTATAGGAATATCAAATTCCTTTGGCAAGTATCATGCTTTTAGTTTCTATAGGAAAATGCTGTGAATTCCAGGTGGGTCTTACCCTCTTTCCCCCCAGTTTATTCCTTCTTTTTGTTCTGCTTGAATTTGTGAAATGTAAAACACACACATTAAACCAGGGTAGCCAGTACTGCTCAATGTAGAGAGCAGTGGGAGGAAACAGGTAAGGTTTACTGAGTGACATTAGGATAGTTGTTGTAACACTTTGCCTCCTGTAATTAACTTGAGAAATAAGGATTAACGGGGCTTAATTTTTGGAGTATAAAAAGTGACTACTTCTGTAGGATATAGAGCTATGCTAAAATCCAATTTAAGGTTAATCCTCTGTGACCTGAGCTGGGTTCCAGATGGTGACCTACATGTGGAGTAGGCTGTTAATTTTTTTATCAGAGCCCTAAAGTGTCTAAGACACGTTAATGGAAGGTGAGATTGTATATTAAATGAAGGATAGAGTAGGAAAGCTAAGATTATAAAAGTTAGAAAACAGAGTGCTGGAGTGACTTCTGCAATATTGTATTTTACTCTTTCCTGTATTTACTTTCTGGGGTTTTTTAATACTTGTTTTCAGGTTTGATTTTTTTTTTTTCTGCTTGTTTGGGATTTTTTCCCTTTTCTAATTTTTTTTTTAATGTCTTGTTTAAATACATGGTTTTTCTCAAGTCTTGCTAAGTAATTATATAGACCAAGACTGCTAGGTCCTCAGCAGACCTATTGCAGTTGAATATGAGCTTCTGTTAACCTGTTATTCTTGTACTATTTGGGGATCAGCATCTGAAGGGGAGAGACTTCCCCAATGAGTTTCTTGAGGCAACAGTTGAATTTTTGGGATTCCTTGAGATGATTTCTGACCCTTGGAAGGGATTACTGCTTGATATAGGTATTCCCAAAGTGTATTAAGTAAATGGCTTGTGGTACATTAACTGCTTCCAAGAGGTGCATAGCAGTGGCAGTGCTGCAGCAAGGCAAGCTGCCTGTGTCTGGCGACCTGGCCTGACCTTTGTCTGCAGCAGAAGGAAGGAGGAAGAAGGCAGACAGGGACAATCTTGCTATGAAGCAGTGAAAGCCATGAAGCAGTAAGTATCCCTGTGCCTCACTGGACCCATGGCAGCCTTGCTGCTGTGGCTGCTTATAGAGCACCTGCTTCTGTCTGTTAAAGGATTTCTTTTTCTGTCTGGGTGATGTACACATGTGCTCTTACTGTACAGAAGTGTGTGTGATACCTGGAAGTTACCCATTAAAGGGTTGTCAAATACTGGAATAGGCTGCCCAGGAGAGTAGTTGAGTCACCATCCCTGGAGCATAGGTATCTTGCAGATTTAGAAAGGAAGGAGAAGAGATACATTGTGACATCTCTAGTATTTTTCCCCTTTAGCCATTACTTTCAATGAAGTCCTAGGGGGATATTTAATTTCCTCATGTCTCCACTGTTAAGTGCTTGTTGTTGGAAAATGGAGTTGGAAGCAGTAGCTGGCCTTCATAAAAGGGCAAATCCAGCTTAAGACCTAGACTTTTATAAAAATGAAACAGCCAACCACAAAGGAAAAGTTCCCTGTGGCAGTATAGGTTTTCATTCATGCTTCTATTTCAGCAAAACGAAGTTGCCTGTTTACGTGACTGCTGTTCTGGAATATTGCTTTATCCTCTTACCCTGGGGGGCCTGGGGGGGGGGGGGGGGGGGA